>CAKNYM010047514.1:0-34858 GCA_932195095.1 Andricus curvator | reverse complement strand
TTTTTTTTAGACTTTATTCAAACAATGAGCGACAAATATTGTCGACCTGTAAATCGGCCAAGTCATGTGCGTCTGTATTATGCTAGGTGATTCCCACCTACATATGGTATTTACGAGTCATTGCTCGGCAGTAGAAAAATTAGAAAAATTCTCACAAATCATCTATTTTAGATTAGAAAAATATTCTCGTTTAGTTAAAGTTTCATACATTGGAGGACAAGATTGAAAAACATTTTATTCTTTATTCGAACAATGAGCGAAGAATAGGGTCAAATTGTAAATTGACTAAGTCGTGTTCATTAGGCCTTCTAAGTTGCTATGCACTTTTTCTAATTTGTAAATTCATTATTAAAATATTTTCGCTCATTGGAAGGTTCATAAATTGAGGCACAAGATTAAAAAACATTTTAAATTTTATTGAAACTTAGAGCGAAAAATATTGTCGATTTGTCTAAGTCTCAACTTGGCTAGTCATGTGCATCTGGATCGTGCTAGGTGACTTCCACCTACTTTATTCTCGATACTGATAATCTCTTTAAGAAACTTGAAATTTTTAAGAACTTTCGGTCTTTATGTTGTTTAGCATGATATAAATAGGAACACGTTTTCAAAAATTCTCTTAATTAAAAAACTTAATAAAATTCTCATGAAAGTTAATTAATAAAAATAGAAACTCCTAAATCTCGATACCATCACAGGAAAAGATGTATTGCAAAAAATTTTAATTAATTAGTTATGCCAAAATAAATAAACCACGCCTAGGACGTTGTCAAAAATGTATATATATGTATATACATATATACATATATATACATATATATATATATATATATATATATATGTATGTATATGTGACAGAAGGAGAAAACGTGCCCGGTGTAGTGAACATTTTTTTAATTTGTAAAATTTCTTGTCGGTACTGGTCACCAAAAAATTACTGGTACCTACAACAAGATTCATGCGAAAATTTTAAATGATGCTTTATTTAAAAAAATGACATTTCAGTCGATTGCTCAGAATTTCAAAACAGACTCTGGCATACATTTAAAAGATTATTTTAATTTTAGAAGAAAAATTTCAAAAATAATTTAAAATTAAATTTAAAATTTAAATTATTTAAATTTAAAAATTGAAACAAATTGTACATTTTTGAAGATTTTGAAATAAAGTTTCAAAACATTTTAGGGATTTTAAAAAGTATGAAAATTTTTGATGATTTTTTATATTGATAAATTAATGTAAAGAGAATATACAAGAAGATTAATAAACATTTGAAAACATTCTCAAAATTGTCAAAAAGAATGTTGATGATTTCAAAATCATTTAGAAAATAATGTTAAATAAAATCGAATCATTGTAAAAGACATTCAGAAGTTTTGCAAAATATTTCAAAAATAATTTAAAGATTTCAAAAATTCAAACCAAAATGTTCATTTTTGAAGATTTTTAATTTTTTGTTGAAATTGAAAGCAATTTGAAGAAAAAATCGAATCATTTTAGAAATGATGAAAAAATTACAAGTATAATTTAAAACTCGAAAAGATTTCAAAAAATATGAAGCAAAATTTCAATTTTTGATAATTTCGAAAAAAAAACTCAAATCTTTTTAAAAACGTCGAAAAATATCAAGAGAATAAAAAAATTTCCCTAAATTCCAGGGAAATTTTTTTTATGGTTTCTAAGAATGTTAAAAACATCTGGAAGTTTTGAAAAAATTCCCAACAAACATTTTCAAATTTGAAAGGATTTCAAACAATTATGAACAAAAGGTAATTTTAAAAAAGAATTTGAAAGGCATCAAGAAAACACAAAACTTTTTTGTTAAAATTTAATTTCAAGATAAACTTTTGTTAAAATTCCTGACATTTTTAATGAATTTTTATATTGAAAAATTAATTTTAAGAGAATATTTCAAAAGATTTCTAAACATTTCAAAACACACTCAAAATTGTCAAAAAAGAATCATGACGATTTAAAAACAATTAAAAAATAATTGAGAAAAAATTCGAATCATTTTAAAAGATATCTAGAAGTTTTGAAACAATTTAAAAAAAAATTTGAAAATAATTTTTAAAAATTCAAACCTAAATGTAGATTTTTGAAGACTTTGAAATGAAATTTAGAACATTTCAAGGATTTTGAAAGACATCAAAATAGTAAAAAAAATTCTTGAGATTCCTGGGAAAATTTAAAATGATTTCTTATTTTGAAAAATTAATTTTAAGATACTATTTAAAAAGTTGTCTAAACATTGGAGAGGATTCTGAAAATGTTAAAAAAAGAATCTTGATGATTTAAAGAAAAACAGAATCTTGACGATTGGAAAAAAAGTTATTTTACTGAAATTGATAACAATTTAAAGAAAAATTTAAATGATCTTAAAAAATCTTTAGAAGTTTTGAAAAAATAACAAATATAATTTAAAAGTCGAAAAAATTGTCAAAAGTTTAAAATAAAATGTTAATTTTTGATGATTTCGAAACCAATTTCAGAGCTTTTTAAAAACATTGAAAAATATCAAGAGAATAAAAAACTTTTCATAAATTCCTGGTATAATTTCGTATGATTTTTAAAAATGTTAAGAAAAAATCTGGAAGTTTTGGAAAAATTCCAAAAAACATTTTAAAATTTAAAAGGATCTCAAAAATTTGTTAACAAAAGTTAATTTAAAAAAAATTGAAAAGCATCAAGAAAATAAAATTAATTTTTAAAATTTACAAAATTTAAAAATTAATTTTTAAAATAAAATTTTTAATGAGTTTTTATATTAAAATTTTTTAATAAATTTTTATAAAAAAAAAAAATTTTTAAGGGAATATTTCAAATGATTTCTAAAAATTTCAAAACATTCTTAAAATTGTAAAAAAAATCTTGACGATTTAAAAAAAAAAAAATAAAAAAAATATTACGAAATTAATATTTTTAAAGATTGTGAAATAAAATTCTGAAACATTTTAACGATTTTGAAAGATGTCAAAATAGTGAAAAATTTTCTTAAGATTTCTGGGAAAATTTTAATTGATTTTTTATTTTTAAAAATTAATTTCAAGATACTGCTTGAAAAGGTTTCTAAACATATGGAAAAATTCTCAAAATGTTCAAAAAAGAATCTTGAAGATTTGAAAAAAACATTGTTTTGCAGAAATTGAAAGCAATTTGAGGAAAAAATCGAATCATTTTAGAAGAAATTTTTAAACGCGTTAAAAAATTACAAGTATAATTTAAAACTTGGAAAGATTTCAAAAAATGAGAAACAAAATTTTAATTTTTGATAATTTTGGAGAAAACCAAAGATTTTCAAAAACATCGAAAAATATCCAAAGAATTAAAAACTTTTCCTAACATTCCTGGGAAAATTTCGCATGACTTTTTATATTGAAAAATTAATTTAAAGAGAATATTTAGAAAGATCTCTAAACATTTCAAAACATTTTTAAAATTTTTAAAAGAAAGACTTGACGATTTTAAAACAATTTAAAAAATATTGTAAAAAAAATTCTAATCATTTTAAAAGATATTTAGAAGGTTTAGAGGTTTTGAAAATATTTCAAAAAACGCTTTTTTATTTTTTAAAATTAGGTTTCAAATATTTCAACAAATTGATGAAATTGTAAAAAAAATGTGCAAGATTTTCAGCAAATTTTTTTAATTGTGTAAGAGCTTCCTAAATTTTAGGAATAATTTGAGTTAGTTTTAAAGATGTTTGAAAAAATAAATAACTTAACAAATATAAAATGTAAAAAATTTTACTTAGACGACACATTCACTTTTTTTAATTTTCTTTTGAGAGTAGTGACATCTTCATGGAACAGAAACTGAAGGAAATGTGTTACACTGTTCTTCTCTTCATACATAAAATGTTAAAATATAAAAAAACTGATCCTTTTTATTACAGCCTGAAGAGATTAGAATTTTTTTTTAAATCCATAAACTTTTTGTGGTTTTAAAACCTCGCATAGAGAACAACGTAAAAATAAAATTACTAAAAATTTGTAATAGTGCTGGACGAGACCCAGAAGCCATTTTTAGTACCATACATATTTTTTTTAGGTATATACTTTTATTTTATCTTGTTATTGTAAATTGTTAGCAAAAAAATATACAGAATTCCGACACAGTAATATTAAAAATAATCAAACTCACGACTTTGGTAGAGATTGGAAGTTTTTCAAAAACAAGTTCATAAACAAGTTCATAAACATTTTATATTTTTTAAAGCATGCATATCTGAAAATATATAAATAAAAGAATTGCTAAAACTTTTTTATGACGCAAGACGAGAATCAGAAACCATTTTTAGTACCCGCACATATTTTTTGAGATATATAGTTTTATTTTATCTTGTTATTGTGCATTGTTATCAGACAAATGTACAGAACTCCGACGTAGCAAGATTAAAAATTAAAATTTTTTTTTTTTAAAACGACTTGGATAGAGATAAGGAATTTTTTAAAAACAAGTTTATAAATTTTTTGTATATTCAAAACCGTGTACATTACATATCTCAAAAATAATCAAAGAATTGTCTTTACATTAATTAATTATGTAATTAGTTCAAGATCTCCCTACCTTATCATGATTGAACATGAAAAAAAATAAAACCAATAGAAATTGTTTAAACATTTACGAAATCTCTGCAAAACAAAAAAAAGTAGTCTGTCTTTTAAAAATCTAATCGGATTAGGTTGCCCTTTGGCACACGTTTTTAGGGACTAAAAAGAAAGGACAAGTTCGTGAACCAGCAGTTTGGACCAACGGTTCTGGTTTTAACCACCAAAAAATACTAAAAAATCAAAAATTAGATTTTGCAGTCAAACTATGCAAGATATGAAAAAATGAGTACACAATAATTATTTGTCTGAGAAAATCTACAAATTTGTTATGAATCATTTTTAGATTGGATGCATAGTTTCTGTTTTAATCGTGAAAAATAACATTAAAAGTAATTAAATTAAATTTTTGAAAAAACGACACAAGATACGCCAAAAAAAGTAAATGGATCATCATCACGATTTCCAGTTTTCGACAGTTTTAGATTATGTTAACGTTTTATACCAGAAATGAGTATTTTTAATGAAAATATATTAAATTTCAAAGATTGAAAATTTCTCAACTATTAATGTTTTTCGGGTCTTTTCGCATTTTATACTCAAAATTTAAGGTAGTTGTCGTTGTTCACTTTTAAGCAATACCCATTTTGAATTCCGCGCCAAGTGCGGCCAACTAGCGCGCGACCCTAACGCAAGCGCAGTAGCTCAATGTGTGGAGTCCGCAGAGACCACGGTCGGAGACGGATGTATTTCTGTATAGTCTCACTTTATAGTGCGGTGTACTGATCCTTAGTAAAGATATTGCAAGTGTACTGTTGAAAGTGTAATTGGCTCTCGGCAATTCGCGCGCAGAGCTACAAGTGTCCCCAGGTGTGGTTAATAAACCAGGCCTGGGGTCTGTGGTGAGTATCCTACTGCACTGGCCGGAGTCGGCCATTTTTAAAGCACGAGCCACGTGCTCGATATTTCGCATGATTTTTACCTTGCTTTATCCCTTTAATTGTCATTCCTTCTTAAACATTGCTGAGGCATGGCCTCTAGCAATGAAAAACAGTGAGAAAGGGAGGGAGGGCCTTCAGAGTCAACAAGTCCCCTGTCAGAATATCTTTCGGAAGATGTGAAAATAGGCGCGAACTCATTAATGTGCCTTAAGAACAAGGATAAAAATTATTTTCATATTGTAGAGTCTAAGAAGCGTAAAAGACAAAACAAGAAAAAACAGCGAATCGTTAATAGCGAAACAATCTCAAACGCTGATACTGAGGAATCCGAAAATTCCGTCGAGTCCGAAAATCTAGCAGCCAATCTATCATTTCCAGACCCGGACAATAACGTGGAATTCATGGATCTATCCATTGACAGGTCACAATCCGGCATAATTATCCCAGAGACACAGGTTTCTCTCTCTCCTTTGGGTAAATCGATAGTGGAATCAATCCAGCCTGACAATCACAATCATAGCAAGACTGCCCAATCCGCGGAAAAGACCCAAACCCGCTCAAATTCAAGACCCGCTTCCCAAACCCAACATGCTCGATCTCTTCGCTACAGTGCTTTCGAAAAAGGAGAATGCCCTATTATAGTACAATGTAACCCTAATTCTGAGCAGGCTAAAAAAGATCTTGCCGCCGACACGTGCGGTCGTCTGCTCCAAAAACACTTCTTAGGCCTGATGAATGATGTCCGTAGCAGCAGCTTCGGCAAATTGAGAGTCATGGCAAAAACCTCGCATGCAGTAAATGTACTCCTGGAAGAAATCCCCCAAAAAATAGAAGGGTTTATTACTCTTGTTCCTTCTAGCTTTGTGACTTGCCAGGGTATAATCCGTGACGTTTCACATGAAATCTCGGAATCTGAATTAATTAAGAATCTGGAAGTGCTTGGCCCTCTGAGAGGCAAGGCCAAGGCCATTGGAGCGCTTCGACTTAACCGAAAAACCATAGATCCTGCTACGCTATAACCCGGAACTGAAACTTTGCATCAAATGTCTCAGATTTGGGCACATTCGCTTACACTGTCGATCTAGTGCACGCTGAAGGCGCTGCGGGTCCTCAGAGGTTCACACTGAGGCGAAGCCATTTCCTAACGCGAATAGCACTTCAAAATGCGCGAACTGCAGTGGGGATCACTCACCCTCTTACAAAAAATGCCTGGGATATCTATTTCAGAGAGAGAGAGTTACGAGTTTTTGCTACCAAATACAAACTGCCTTTCAAAGAAGCCAAGTCGATCCTCAGATCCGGTAGGGGAGCTGAATACGCTTCCTCAACCTATCCACAAGCTAACTCTTCTCCGACATTCAGCTTCTCAATGCTCCCAGAACTTAACGACGCACCCACCCCCTCCTACTCGGGCCCCCGTTCACAGCCCCAACAACCTTATTACTCCCAAACTCTGGCAACCCCAAGGCTCCAGAGATGTCGAAACCCCCATCACAATCTAGATGGAAACTTCCAGATGTTCATTCAAAACCCAAGCAGGCCCCTTCCGGTGGGCATTCCCAGCAATCATCACGAAGAGGATCCAACTCATCGTATTCACATCTCCACAACAATGGCAGAATTCCCAGCCTTTTTCCAAGCGGTTTTGCTCTGCACAAACAAAATGGTACTGGCCCCGTGAGCCCCTCAACATCCATTCCCCCCACTTCTCCCCTCCTCCATGTCCTGCCTCAACTCCTTGAATTAGCCCCCCCCCCCACACTGACCCCGCTCATACCTCAGATTCAAACTCAACCAGATGACCAATGATTAGTGCAACCCTGTCTTCTCTGATGAACTTGGTGGAACTTTTAGTCTCGGGTCACCTCAAAACAGAGGAAAGTCAAAATATTTTTAATGAAGTGTTGTACTGTGTGAACCTTCTTACTAAATCCTTACTCGCTATTGATGGCTCAGCTGAATAGATTGAGAATCGTTCAATGGAATTGCCGGGGAGCCTTGAATAAACAAGGCGACCTATCAAACATCCGTGACGAATTCGATATTCTACTTTTGTCTGAAACTTTTTTTAAATCAACTTCAAATTTTAAAAATCAAAGACTTCAATATCATCAGAGCAGACAGACAATGTAATAACCGGGGTGGCTTGGCCATTGCCATAAGAAGGGGAATTACATTCTCCAAAGTCACTCCGTCTTTAACATAGAAAATAGTCTGGAGACTCTAGCAATCTCAATCAGCACATCCCTAGGCGAACTTTTGTTTGTTTCTCTATACAGAGTGCCCGCCTCTGATAATTATATATCATCCGAGACATGGACTAAATTATTTAATTTTATTCAAAATCTTAATTTTAGCTCATTGTTTATTGCTAGAGACTTTAACTGCCACGACTCATTACGGGAAAGTTCACATAACTCAGAAATGGTTTGGAACTATGCTCTGCCCTTGATGATACAAATCTTATTCCCAGGGCCGCATTTACATAAGGGCAATCGGGGCCGCGGCCCGGGGCCCCCACAAAACACTACAAAATGCACACACTTCTACATCGGCTCCTACTTGGATGACCTTTTTTTTTTAGAAGCCAGCGAGGAATAACATTTCTTGAGTCCGCTAAAGGGCCCCCACATTTTAACCGGCCCGGGCGCCCCACAACGCTAAATGCGGCCCTGCTTATTCCCCTTAACACAGGTGAATCCACCTATCGTACTAGACCAGACAGCCCTCCTTCAATAATTGACCTAACATTCGCGTCTCAGAATCTCTTCAACATCTCCTCATGGGGAGTTTGGAATGACTCTCTAGGAATTTATCACTTCCCAGTGGTATCAAGTCTAGGTATCTCTACCCCAATGGCTTCGTACGTTTCTCACAAATACAATCTCAAGCCAGTCGACTGGATCTCCTTTTTCAATAACCTCTTGGAATCCATTCAGGAGAAAAATGAAAGTTTTAATTACCCGGACATTGATTGTTTATTCAA
Source organism: Andricus curvator (assembly GCA_932195095.1). Classification (NCBI taxonomy): domain Eukaryota; kingdom Metazoa; phylum Arthropoda; class Insecta; order Hymenoptera; family Cynipidae; genus Andricus; species Andricus curvator. The sequence goes on along the minus strand of CAKNYM010047514.1, from coordinate 26,381 downwards.
GTTCAATGCTTTCGTTAAAAGTGTGGATGAAGCAGTTACTGCTGCTAGTCGTCCCTCAAAACCTCCCAAAAATTTAAGTCACTCTAAAGCCTGAAAGAAAAAATTTATCCCTGCTCCATGGTGGGATGGGGACTGCGACGCTGCAATTGAGGAAAGAAAGGCAGCCTTGGCGGCCTACAGGAGGCGCAGAAATGAAGTTAACTATATTAATCTAAAAAGAATAGAAGCTAAAACTAGACACACATTAAATGCGGCTTGTAGAAGCAACTTTAGGAAATTCTGTGAGACCCTAGATAGGACAACACCGATCTCAAGAGTTTGGCGAGTCATCAAGTGTTTCAAGAACAAATACACTCAACCGGCGAATGCATCCTGTTCAGTGGATAGAGAGACGATTCAAAAACTCCATGCCCTGGCGGAGGAGATCTTTCCACCAACGGTCTTTTTCGACTTTTCCGTGAAAACTTTCAGAAGAACGAGTTCCTAGAGGTCCCGTTCACGGAAGCAGAACTTTCTATAGCCTTAACATCAGTAAAAACTAAATCCTCTCCTGGATTAGATGAAATTAATAATAATATTTTACTGCAGCTTCCTGATGAGGTCAAAACAACCCTTCTTGCAATTTATAATGAAATTCACCTATCTGGCTCCTTCCCAGACTCTTGGAATAACTTTCTAATTTGTGTTGTCCCTAAATCATCGCCAGGCAAATTCCGTCCAATTTCTTTAGCTTCATGTTTGCTCAAATTGATGGAAAGGCTCAACTACAACAGACTCTCGTGGTACGTGGAGCATAATAACATCCTCTCCCCTACTCAATTTCGTTTTAGAAAAAGAAAATCCTGTGCTGATAACCTTGCTATTTTATCGTCCGAGATTTTTTCGAGTTTTGCAAATGGCGACGTTGTTGCCGGCCTGTTCCTGGATCTGAAAGGTGCATTCCCTAGTGTCATTCCCCAAATTCTAACTGAAGATCTCAAAGAGATCGGTGTTCCCCGAAAAATGGCTAGATTTATCTACAATGCTACCTCTTGCAAAAACGTCTACTACAAAATTAACGGTGAACTAGTGGGTCCTATACGTATTATCATAGAGTTCGCTGATGATATCGCTATTCTTTGTCGTTCTGCTGACCCAACAGTATGTATCAAATCCCTTCAGAAATGTCTCAACGACTTTGCTGTTTTTTTAGGACAAAGAGGTCTTGAGCTCTGCCCAGGAAAAACCAAATTGGTTCTATTCAACCGACAGAATCTAGATACATCTGATCCATCATGTACCTTATCACTAAACAACATTCCAATACCATTTTCTTCATTTATGCGATAAAATAAGAAAAATCTTGAATATCTGTAAAGCAGAGGTCGGCAGCGAGGGGAAATTTCTCAAGTCCAGCTCTTTTAGCACGTGTGGACCGCTCGCTGCGTCTCTCCCACCAAGAGTCTCTACTCCACTCTAAGATATCGGGGTGGTGGTAAATTCTATTCTATGACGTCACAATTTACAATTTAAATTGTGACGTCATAGAATAGAATTTGCCAGTTCCAGGACTATTTACACATTTACACAGACGGTTCAAAATCGATTACTGAGCCCACAGCAGGCTGTGCCTTAGTGTGCCCGGATGCACAAGTCACGCGTATGTGGAAAATGTCTAACTTTCCTTGTATTTTTTCAATTGAAGCCATATCAATATTATATACTCTAGATTACATCATCAGTCACCGTTTTTATAAATCAGTTATTTTCACAGATTCCTTAAGCGTCCTAGAAAGTGTAGGTTCCAATAGTCCTGGATCTACAAATTCCTACCTGATATTTATAATTAGAAACCGCCTGGCAGTTTTGAATACACTTAAATGCATGGTAACTCTAGTTTGGATCCCTGGTCATAATGGTATCCCAGGTAATGAAGCGGCAGACGTAGCAGCTAAATCAGCAGCTCAGGATGCCACTCTCCTCAATATACCCCTCCCTTTTTCTGACTTTTCCTCCGCCCGGAAATCTCTAGATGAAATTTGCAGCAACTACTATTTGGAAATAGGTAAAAACAAAGGTGTCTTATGCACCCAGCGTTTTTATAAATATAGAAAAAAACCTTGGTTCTCTTCATTTAACGGCCCAAGAGAATGAATAGTCTCGCTCTGTCGCCTGAGGAGTAACCATTACTCCTTTAATACTAGCCTTGCCCGAAAAAATATTATAACTATTGAAGGTTACCCCTGAAACCCTGAAATTGATGAAGACTTAGACTATGTGCTCTGGGCCTGTCCCAGATTTTATACACATAGAACAGACTTAATAAGTTTTCTTTCAAAACTTCTAAAATGCCCTCCTCCGTTTTGCTCATATCAAATCATAGTAAACCCCTCATTTAAAATCGCGTCCCATATATTTAAATTTCTAAAAAAAGCAAATCTTCAAATCTAACCTTCAATCTAAGCTCGCTAGGCTGCCACGTGCGGAAGGTGTCGTTGAAAAACGGCTCCTTTCGCGTGGAGTGGTCGGCCCGGTGAATTTTCGAATTCTGCCGCCTTGTTACGTAATAGTCGGGAAACCGAGTTGACTGTACAATCTCTTCTGAGATGGCGCAGTTGAGCTCTGCCCGACATTGTTTGCTTTAGATTCAGGGGAGTTCACTCCCCCTCAACTCGGTCATGTCCGGATATACAAAGCTTTTATAAAGCAGGTATAGCGCCAACGAAGAATACCAAGAAGACTGCTATGCGGCAGCAATTCGCGGAACAACTTAAATGGGAGAGACTTAAGGAGGAACATGCGATGAGTAAAATCCAAGATTTTTAAGGCCCTTAAAGTATGTTAAACTAATATCAATTCCGCGTCATTTTGCAAAAAATAAGAATTTTTTACCACGGTTTGTCGGAAATATAAGCTTTTAAATAAACATTGTGTGTTATGGACCTAACCTAGAGGAATCATATAAATCGGAGATTTCCGTTCGAAAAGCCAAAATATTTAATCACAAAACTGATTGAATTGAAAAATCAACTTTCTTAGTACCGGCAAAAATAAGAAATTGTGATCTTTCCACAGTTCAATATTTATAAAATAATGTTGAAGTCGAATGAATCAGCTGTTAATAAAAAAAACTAATGGAACGTGGCAACGCTGTTGCTTGCGGTTGCTTTTTAGCAGACGATTGTAGCAGACGCTTTGAAGTCCAAACAAGGCATGTCAATGAAATTAGCGGGAAGTGATTCAAATTTGAATTATCGAAATTACAAATCACGGAGAAAAAACCAATTAATTTATAATCATCGATAAATAATTTTGAATTCTTTATTTAAATATAATAAATCATAATGAATAAATAATCGAAAATTTTTTCCATTCCAAATTCATGATATAAATACATAATAGTTAAAAGTTGGAATAAAGTGGGATTTTTTCAAGTTTACAATTTTAAATTTATAATATAAACGATACTTAAATTTTGAATTTGAAATTTGTAACAAAAATAATACTTATAGAAATTGCACGTAGGTATTTAAATTTGGAATTAAAAAAAAAAGATTATTACGTACACAAATTCCAAATAAATTTGGAATTTTTTAGAAATTTTAAAACGTATAACAAAAACAATATTCATAGAAATTCTGCAAATATAAATTTGAGATAGAGTGAGATTTTTTAAATTTCGAATTTGGAATTTATAACAAAAACAATACTTACAGAAATTCTGTAAATATAAATTTGGGATGAAGTGTTTTTTTACATTTGATTTAGAAATTTAAAACAAAAACAATACTTAAATTTTGTATTGGAAGTTTTTAACAAAAACAATACTCGTAAAAATTCTGTATATATAAAGTTTGAATAATCTGGGAATTTTTTTAACATTGAATTTGAAATTTATAACAAAACCAATACTTATGAAAATTATCTGGATATACAAATAAATATTAGGTGATTGTTGAATAATCAGAACAAATTTTTTTTCGTGGAATAGAAATTTCCGCAAAGCCAAAAATACGAAATTATAATATGCAACGTCAGATCCCAAAGCAGGACGCTCCATTTTATATTAAAACACCTAACCATTAATTTTTGAATTCAAAACATTTTTGCTTTAATGAAAGTAGATAAAATTTATGGGTGGCTGTAAATCTGAATTTTCATAATTTCCTAATTTTTTCCTGAATTTGCAGATTTCTGTCTACAAATGTCTACAGCTTCTTCGGAATTTATTTAATTATTTCGAAACGCATTTCGTTGGATTATAGAGACTTTCTTTCCAGAGAAAAAACTGTTTTCGGCGTAGGCGCAACAGAGAATTTTTTTCGAAAAATTTAAAGTTCGGCATTCAGTGAAAATTCGCATTTTGCTATTGTAGCCTATGCCTTTTCCATGATTTCCAGGTTTTCCACTACCTGTGGTCACTCTTTAATGTCGAGAAATGCTTTGCTGGATAATCCTAAAAAGCCAACAACTCTTGATAATATTATTATAAATGAAAGATTATGGTTAGATTTTCGAAATTCGAAAAGAAGTATATTTGAGATCTGGCCTTGTATCTGATAAGAAGTGAACACAAGCGACAATTCTCGAATTATAAAATATATAAATAAAAAAAATATTCCGTAGATTGTAGTTGTAATTATATTACAACTGTATAGAGGCACACCTGTGCATTAGCGTGACCTCAATACAAAAAAAACCAAGGGAATTTTTGGTTCAAAAAGTTCCAGAGTTTGGATATCTTAACCCATTTTAAACATTTTTCTGAATTAAAGCTTGTTTCATATATAGTACAAACAAGTGTTTTAAGTTTTTGGTACCGACAAAGTGATTGTCTTGATTATCAAAAGATGCTTTTAATGGTTTTAATGGACATTAATATTTTGGGCTCTGAGACCTGAAATTATTTTTTGCAAAACAACTCTGAAATTTTCAATGCCCGCGAAAATGATTTATCTTTCGAAACATTGTTCTGGATTGTTCGATCGCACCCTGAGTTTGCTTATAATGCTTAACAAAGTTTGAAAATAATAAAAAATGATGTAACTGATTGAAAAATGGTCTTTAAAAAAATTAAAAAAGTTAATGCGACAGTTGAAGAGACTTTAATTAGCGGTTACTTTTTAAAAAAATTATCTAAGTTTCTTAAGTTAAAAACGTAATAAGCGTGCGAGGAATTTAACACCACTGGATTTAATACTTGATATAATGCTAAGAGATAAGATCTTTACAATCGATGCTCAAGGAGATGAAAAATGTTAGTATCTCAGAATAGTATATATACACGAAACATCGTAATAATAATTATTCACGCTGTTCTCAAAATCCTGCGTTATTCTTTTTTTCCTGTATTTTGAAAAAATGAGAATCGGTCATACTCTGATATTCACCATGGTCGTTATGCTAAATTCTATTGGTGAGTAGAATAAATTAATATAATACTTTTTCTACTTAACAAACATTACAGAGTGTCACCAATTTCTCCTATTTGGGAAAGTCACCTTTTCACCTTCTTGCGGTTAAAAACTGAAATTGCAATTTACAATGCCTGGGATTTCATTCGCGTGAATTTAAATGAGCTTCGATTTTATGAGACCAGGAGAAATCCGAAAAATAACAGCGAATTTATTTAATGGTAGGGGAATTTTTTAATTCTTATAGATTTATTAGAAGAACTTACAACTTAAAACACTTCCCTCCAATGTCCTTAAAGTCTTTTTTATCACACTGCCATTATAAGTGCGATTTTAGGTACTGCGAACGATACCTAAAATAGCAATCTTTAGTACAGGCCGTAAAATTTTTAATTGAGGTATTTAGGGTATTCGGGGTATTTATTTAGGGTACTTAGGGTATTTTAGTATCGACTTCATACCCCACGCATATTACCGGACGCCGTCTATGGACCCTCTCGGTTTTTTAGATTAGGACTCTATGCAACATATTTGCACTTATGATTGACTGGTGTGATAAAAAATAGTATGTGACACTCGGCCCCTAAGTGACACTTTGCCTCGTGTTAATTGCAGTTCTCGTCTCGTCCCGGCTACGCCTCGACTCCTACTCGTACTGCAACTTTCACACTCGGTTGAAAAAGTGCCACTTAGGGTCCTCGTATCACAAATAACTATTTTCGCAATTTTGCTACCAGGATTTTGTTATATATCAACGTAATTAAAACAAATTTAATCCTCTTTCTTTTTGCAGAATTAAGTTTACAGTTCGACTGTTTACCTAATGGTGATCCTATTCCAAGTGTTCTTCGTCGTGAACCATCCTTTTCTCCTGACAGATATTTTCCAGAAAAAACTCTTCCTCCTGACGAGTCGTCTCTTCGTGCCAGGTCCAGATCTCATCCTGCGGAGCCTTCTCTTCGTGCCAGGTCCAAATCACCTCCTGATGAGCATTCTGTTCGCGCCAGGTCCAGGTCTCCTGCCAGGCGTTATTCTTCAACCATACTCGGATTTCCACTTGAACAACTTGGATTTATTAGGCTTATCCCGCACGAAAATCCGCACCGGGTATTCGAAATTCGAAGATACACTTTTCCTAGGGATAAACAACTTGAATTGAGAGGAGAACGTAGAGCATCTAAGCTCATGCCAACCGAAGAGCGAATTGTTTTAACAACATCCACTGGTGACGTCTTAGCAATGTTCGAGCGTAATAATACAATTCTCCGTGGAATATATACTCGTGTTAAGAGCGTTGCAAAACGGGCGAAAATAAACATGAACAGCGGCGCGGTTGACGTATTGAGCCGATTTGAAGCGAATGAAACTCCCGTAGGCAACAATTGTCGAATCAATATGAATTATAGAGTATTACATGGAAATAAAATGTAAACCAAAATCCTCTACACCGTGATTCAATTAAAAAAAATGTTAAAGTAAAATACATTATTGTTTGTGATCTCCTGTCGGATCAAAATCCTGCAGAATGTCAATGTATTAGCATTCTTGAGGCTATATATTTGTTCAATGCCCTAGACTCTATTTTGCGGAAACAGATAAAAAAGTTTCTTTTTATTCTCCGACGAGAATGTTTCAGGAGAAAAATTTGTATAGACTTACAATCATGTAAATAAAATGACTTTCTCATGTGAGACCACAATACAGATAGATGGGAAATAATGTGTCAACGTCAAATGGCATCAGTTTGCAACAATAAAGGAACATTTTTGTATTTGTTTCATCTTGAACAGCGTTTATTTTTATAAATTAGGTTCTCCTTAAAACAATTATCTAGCTCTTTTCTTTAAATCAAGAACATGGTTCTCTCAATAAATTAATATTTTGTCAAGTTTCTTACGTACATGCTTATTCGGAACAATATATCACATCTTAGGATCACAGAAATATTTACTCATATTTGAAAACAATTTCTTTGTTTCCAATTAACATTTGGTGAAATTTGGGGTACGCTTCTTTGAACCAAGGAATAAAATCTTTGAAATAAGAAAAAGTTTTATATCAGCCGAGGGACCAACTGTGCACGTCGAAATTTAGACGTGCACAGATGGCCCGGTGCACAGTTGTGTCTCTAGCCAACAACGTGCACAGTTTTTAGAAAATAAAAAGGCAGATATAATACTTATTAGTGGGTGTCAGGAACAAGTTTTTTTATTTAAGATATTATTGAGGCATAACTTCTTTATAATAACCGACATGGTGTAAAGAGATTCAACAAACTATTATTTTCGCCACCTTTTCAATAAAAAGTCAGAAGTGAATGATTATTTATTATTTAACTATTTAATGAGGTCTTGAGGGCGTTGAAACCAGGACTGAACCTCAAAATTGAAGCGCCTCATTTTAGTCCATAAATACTAGAATAAAATCTTTTTTAGATGGATAGATATACATTTATTTTTCAACCTGCTAGCCTTAAAAAATTGACTCGCTTACACTTCCATTTTTTTACAGAATTTTTTTAAAACTAACCCTTAAAACTAACATTCTTCCACACCTTATCTCTAACGCCGCTCGCTCGTATCGTCTTGCCTTCCTCGCTTCGCCTCGTCTCTCACGCATGTCCCTACTTTCTCGCTTTGTCTCGCATTACCAAACTCTGCCTCTGCGGCTAATACTTAATACTTATCTACTATTCACAATATTTACATTTACTTACATTTACTTCCTCCTCTATTTACAATCTTTCCTTCTCCATTCCTCTTCCTCCTTCTTTCTCTTCTTCTCCATCTTACCCAAGACTCCCTTCACCCATGCTACTGCCCTTTTGTCCCCCCTTTCATGCATCAATACATCCATGCTTATCCCACTCCTTTCCACCTCAACGCACTTCTCCAACCAGTGTTCCACTCTTGCCTCCCCCTTCCCACATAGTTCACACATCCTCTTTTCCCTAGCGAGCCAGAACCTATTAAAACCCTCCGTGCAACCACATCTGATCCTCCCTATAAGCTCCTGACTTCCTTTCTCTCCTTTCTCACACAAATATTGCGCTCTCGTCCTTGGCATAATCCACACATAGTTCCCATTACACCTCGTCTCTCTTATTCTCTCTTCCCCTGCTGTCTTCTCTCTCTCCATGCCGTTTTTCTTAACCAACTCATATACCTTCCTTCCTCATGCATCCTTCTCACTTCATTCATCTGCAGTCCATTCGTTCTAATATACCTTTCTCTTTCAACCTCCATCTTCCCACCCCCTCTCCTGTTCTCCTTCTCCCACCAAAACTCCCTAACCAGCTCACTTCCCCCCTCTTCCAAAAATTTCTCCTCATATTTACACGCCCGACTCCCCGCTAGAATCCCTACACTCGCTCTCCCCGTCTCCCTCCTGACAATATAATTAGGCGTGTTCCTTGCCTGCCCCAGTGTCCACTTTACATACCTCTCCTGTATACTATTCACCTATTCACTTTCCTTCTACCCCCACACCTCTACTCCATACAATAGCACACTCATCACTAGTGAGTCAAACAATTTCATTATCCTGCAAAATCATCTGCGAATAACTTCTTTCCCAACCCCCACACCTGCCTCATCACCACATTTGCCCTCCTCACTCTCTCTTTTATGTGACCATCCACTCCACCATTCCTCCGAAATAAGCAGCCCAGGTACACAAACTCTCTCACCTCCTGCACCGCCTTTCCCTTCCACTACCCTCCCTTATCCCTTCCCCCTCCTTTTCTGTACACCATAACCTTGGACTTTTCCGCATTTAGTTCTAACCTGTTCTTATCCAGGTATATTCTCAACCTCTTCATCATTTCCTTTAAGGCCTCCTTGCTTTTTGCCAACAACACTATATCATCTGCATACACTAGTGACCAAATTCTAACCCCTCCTATCCTGACTCCTCTTACCACTCCGGCCTCCAGCTTACTTTCCATATCCGCAATTCAAATCGCAAAAAACGTTGGGCTAAGCAGACACCCTTGTCTTAACCCCCTATCCACCCAGAATCCCTCGGAAATCCCCTGCCCTCCTCTTACCTCTCTCCACTCCCCTTTTAGATCCACAAAAAACGCGTACACACTCGACCCCTTCTTCGCTAATTCTCTATCCACCACGTGCTGCAGAACGTAGATATTGTCGATAGTACTAATACCAGCCCTAAAGCCCGCCTGCGTCTCCGGAAATATTCCTTTCCCTTCGACATCCTTCCGCAGCCTCTCCGCCACCACCATCGCGTATACTTTATACGCCGTATTCATTAGCGTAATCCCTCTATAATTTCCCTGCCTATCCTTATCTCCTTTTTTGTACAGAGGCACTATTAACCCTTCTCTCCACTCTCCTGGGAATTCCTTCTCCCTCCATACTTTATTCACTACCTCCTACAGCCTCTCCCTAACCTCTTGTGTACAAAACAGCCATGCTTCGTTCTCTACCCCATCCAGCCCTGCTGATTTTGACCTTCTTAACTTCCTTATCTGTTTCTCTATCTCCTCGTCATTCAACTCCTCCATCTCTGCCGCCCCCATTCTTCTACTCCCATCATCTCTCTTCCTTCAATCAGAGCCCTGAAGTGATTCTTTAAAAAACTCCCTCCACTCCTCACTCCCTATCTTCTCGCTTATCCCTACTCTACGCTTCCTAAACCTATTTATTATCTTCCAGACGTCCCCCTCCGTCTTAACATTTCCTAACTCCTCCTCCAGCTCTTTCTCCTTTTTCTGTTCTTCCTTCTTACACATCAATCTAAACCCCTTCCTCATTTTTATGTACTCCTCCCTTTTCGCAGTACCCTCTTTCCACTTCTTATACTCCACCTTCCTTTTCATTTTTTTACATTCTCTATCCCACCACGGCTTCACCATTCCTTTCTTCTTCTTTCTAAATACCTTCTTTTGCACACACCCTTTCACCTTCTCTTTCAGATCCTCCCATATCTCTTCCACCGAATCTTTTTTAGATAATTAGGGCATATTCTTGTCGTGAAACAAATCTGTATTCGGAGTAAATAATTGGCTAATTTCAATAGTTTTTGTCCGAACCTTATTTGTAGATTCGAACCCGAGCATAAAAAAGCTCTGGTTGAAAATTAAACTATTTGTTGAAAACTCGCTTCTTTGAAATATAATTTTTCAAGATTAAAAATACCAATTGTTTACAAAAAAATACTAACACAATCCGAAATTATTAAAAGATTCGGAATCTTGGTCAAATTATGATTTTTGTTTAAAAATACTAATTTCAGGTAAGAAAGTCTAACATAACATAACATTTTTTAGAATTGTAAATATTCTTTGAAATCTATAAAATATTTTTGGCTGACATGAACCTACTGTTTATTGTATACTGGTGGATTAGCAGTTAAAGAACTTGATTCTGTTAAAAAAAAAAAGGATGAATTTTCTATAGTTAACAGTTTACCAAGAACCGAATTTTAGAAAACGGCATCGATCGATGCATCGATGCCGTCTTCTAAAGTCATTCAGCCATAGACTTTGAGGTCTTTAGCTCAATGTCTCTACTAAAAAAAAAAAATTTCAAAAAGATAAACCTAAAGAAAGTCCAGAAAAACATTTTTTTTCTAGAGGTCAAAGATCTCTATTTTTTTAAGGTTCCCGAAAAAAGAAGAGGCATTTTTTGCAAATTCGACAATACTAAAACGTGCTGTCGGGTTTTCGTAATTAGTATGGTGTTTTAAGTGGCAAAAGCTCAGTTTTCGGAAAAGTAAAGAACAAACTGTTTGTTTTACATTTTTTTTTGTACATACTATTACATTACATACTATTTATACATTATTACATTACATATTATAATTAATTATTAATTATTATATTAATTAATAATAATACATACTAATATATAATAATAATATAATTAATTAATTATTAATTAATTAAATTACTTTATTTTTTTATTATTATATTTTTTTTTTTATTACATTACATACTATTACATTTTTTGTTGTACAACTTGTTGTACATTTTTTTTCAGTCAAGAAATAGTTTCCATCCCATATCCCCCTTTTTAATAAGCGATATGGTGTAAAGAGATTAAAAATATATAATTTTTTCCACAGTTCCAGAAAAAAGTAAGAAATGAATGCTAATTAATAGTATACAAATTTACTACTGTCTTAGACAAAAAATATTACTCCTATCATTCAACAGGTGTGCAACTAGATTAAGAAAACATTCAATTTTCATGATTTGGCGGAAACAATTTAAACAAATATAAATTGTTCAAACAATTGCAAAACGTCTTCAACAAAAAATATTACTCCTATAACTTATTGAATGTGTCATCAATTCCAGAAAATACGAACTATTAAAGATTTGGTATGAAAAAAAAAACCTGAAAGAAACAAAAAATGTTCAAATAGTTTAAAAATACATTGAATGAAAAATATTATTCCATATATATCTTAAAAATATTAATGCTTAATTAAAATGGTTCCTGAGTCTCTTTTGGCGTCATAGAAAAGTTTCAGTAATTCTTATTTTACAAAAATTCCTAATCTCTACCGCAGTCATATTATCATTTTTAATGTTGCTGCATCGCAGTTCTGCAGATTTTTCTGATATCAATGCACAAAATAAAACTATATATTTCAAAGAATATGTACGGGTACTAAAAATGATTTCTCTACCAAAGTCGTGAGTTTGACTATTTTTAATATTACTGCGTCAAAATTCTGTATATTCTTTTGATAATAATTTATAATAACAATATAAAATAAAACTATATATCTAAAAAAAATATGCACGATACTAAAAATGGCTTCTGGGTCTCGTCCGGCACCATTAAAAATGTTTAGTAATTGTTTTATTTTTACATTGTTTTCTATATACGAGGTTTTGAAAACACAAAAAGTATCATCTTTTTTTTTATATTTCAACATTATATGTATGAAGAGAAGAACAGTGTAACAAATTTCCTTCAGTTTCTGTTCCATGAAGACGTAAGTACTCTAAAAAAAAAAAAAAAAAAAAAAAGTAAAGGTGCACAATCTTTAATTTCAAATTTATAATTATATATGAATAACAATAAATATTTATATGATATAGATTTAATATATCCCGATGTGTATAGAAGTAAAAAATAAAAAATAGGAAGTAATGAATCATGTATCCTTCTTTTACAGAAGATGGACATGTTTGGTGGTACTCTGCTCTTCACTTTGACGGTTTTCTTAATTTCCATTGGTAACTATAATAATAATATAATAGCATACATTATAGTATATATAGTGTTACTTTTTAATGTAATTTTTTTATTTATTAAAATTGATCAATTTCTATTTCTTTTTACAGAATTAAGTTCGCAGTACAATAAAGATCTCCTTGAAGAGGTCGAAACTTATCTTCCTGCTACTGGTCTTTACTACATGACAGGACCAAAGTCTAACAAAAAAAAAATAATAACCAAACATGACGGTAAATATAGGATATTGCAAACAAAATTGGAATTTACAATCGTTGCTATAATAGATACCCATAGTATTCTTCGTGCAATATATTCAAATGGTAATAAAGTTCAAATACACCCAGTTGGTCATTCTTGGGAATCGAATCTTGTGTTAAACTTGAACCAAACACGATTTCCGGAATATCACTTAAAATTTAATCAAAAAGTCTAGCAATCTGAAATAGCGTTATTTAGGGTGCGCGGGGGGATGAGTCAAAATTGTGAGACAAAAGCATTACATATTTGTTAAAAGGCCCCTCAAAAATTTGGCAGTATTGTTATTGTGGCCATTTGAAATGTCTTCGTATAAAATTTAAAAAAATTTTATTTTAATCGAATATAGTGGTTTATTATTGAAAAAGGAGGGTGTCAAAAAAGGGCCATTATTTGCCAAAAACGAATAATTGAAATAAAGTGTGGAAAATAGTGGAAATTATCAAAAGTATGTTGTTCGCGTACCTCAAACAAGTTAATGACATAGTTTTTGACGGACTAGAACTATAATTCACCTTGCAAACTTATGCACTTACTAAAACATTTCATAAATTTAGCTCGTTTTGATTTTATCTAATTTCTTAATGTCAATTTATTTTTGAATGTGTTTAATTAAAGTACAAAGTCAAATTCATCTGTTTTTGTCTTCTTTTCAACATTTTAGAACTAAGGAATTTTTGCATGGTGAATTATTATTGTTCTAGTCCATCATATTGGTTCTGATATTTTGAATGTCAATATTATAATTCCAAGCGTATTCGTAATATGTATATATATATATATATATATATATATATATGTGTGTGTGTGTGTGTGTGTGTAAATTATTTTAAACACTTTGCTTCGATAATTTTTAACATTGCTGCGTCGGAGTTTTGTACATTTTTCTGATAACAATGTATTATAACAAGATAAAGCAAACTATACACTCTAAATCTAAATCAGTGAAAATTTCACTGATTGAATTAATGACTCGATATTTCACTGAACAGATCAGTGAAGTTCTATAGTTGTCACTGATGAATCAGTGAGTGGAATTTTTCAAGTCATAACTGAAGGTAATCAGTAGAAGTCAGCATGGACTACTGATTGGTTCAGTAGTTTGAACATACATTCTTATTTAAATTTAAACATATTTCCATTCTTTTCAATTATAAATCTTTGTTGTAAGAGGTATTTTATATTCATATGTGATTTTTCAAAATCAATTTTTATCGAAATTATACTTCACTTAAATGTTATATATGTATATCAGTTTTGAATACACCGCGCTTATTTGCGATATATCGAACCTATATCGTGCTCAGGCCCACTCAGGCCTGTTTTCATTGTATTTGCGTTCAGGTGTTTGTGTTTTGTCGCGTCTAAAATATTCTACTCATAGTGTTGGAAAATCAAAAAAAAACTTCATGTATTGTTGCGCTCGTCAGGATGGTAAGTAACATATAATTGACTAAATTTAAATAAAAATTTATCGTGCAGAGTTAAGGTCGAGATAAGGTTCTCCAGATTTCTGGCTAAGACTTGCATACTTACATAACCTTAAAAATCGTTCTTCGGATTTTAATTACGTTAGAATTTATTCGATTATTGTAATGTGACTAGTTATTGATATTCTAAGAGATTTCTCGTATTAATATTTTTAAATATATTTATTTATGTTGAATTTAACTTGTGTTCATTTAGGAAAAAATCGAAGGACTTGAAAATTTTGACGTGGAGGCTTTGTTTGAAAAATTGTCAGCAGTTTTGGATAATGAAACTCTTGAAAAAATTAAAGGTAGGATTTTGAAATAGCATGCGTGGAGGCGTTTTTTGAAAAAATATCACCAGTTTTGGAAAAAGAAACCCTTGAAAAAATTTGAGGTAGGATTTTAAAACAGCATGGCGAGATTAAGGTGCTACATGTGCTCCAAACTTATTGATAATGGTTTAGATGGATTAGTAAACCATTTCAAATATATCCATGGGATATCTGTTAATAGAGGATTGGATGAGTCAATGTTTGAGTGTAGTCAAGGGGGTTGTAGAAGACGCTTCAGTTTATTTAATTCATTTCGTCAACATATAAAAAAAGTTCATTTGGCAAATGACCAGATCACTGTAGATGAGGAAGAAGTGATGAATGATAATAACGATGCACAAAATGTGCATATACCCATAGATGTCGCCAACGATATCGGTGGTGAAAGAAATAATCCTAATGAGGATGAGTTTCAGAACAAAAATGACGAATTTGACTTGCGGTTCTCAATCATTAGAATGATTTGTAGATTGCAAGGAAAGCCAGCGGTGACAGGAAGTCTTATAACAGACATTATGGATGAAAGTGAAGAACTTCTATTGGGTACTGTTAAATTTCTGCAGTCCAAGGTTGTGAAATTTTTAGCGGACAGAGATATACTTAATGATTTAGGTTCTCAAGATTTGTTAAAAAACTTTGAATTGCAAAATCCATTCAGTGAGCTACGTTCCTTAGAACAACAAGTAAATGCACTCAAAAATCATTATAAATATATTGAGCGTCAGGAAATACCATAAGGTCAAAGAATTGACTACGTACTGGATAAAGGATCAGCAGCCTTGGTTCCTAAAGAAGTTATTGAGACTTTCCAATATGTTCCGATTATAGAAGTTTTAACTTTAATTATGTCAAATGGAGAGGTCCGGGATGCGATATATCATGAGAGAGAATCGGAGGGAGAATTCTTGGGTTCATTTATTGATGGAAAAAGTTTTAAACATAATTTGTTTTTCCAGCGGCATAAACATGCCATTCGAATAGAACTTTACTACGACGAAGTTGAAATTGTGAATCCTTTAGGCTCCAAAACTGGTGTCCACAAAATCGGTGTATTCTCATACAGAATTCAAAACCTTCCTCGACATATGAATTCTGATCTCGGTAGTATTCATATTTTATGTTTGTGCTATCATGAAGACGTTAAGAAATACGGCTTTGGAAAAATATTAAGACCATTTCTTAATGACCTCAAAAAATTGGAAAGCGATGAAGGCGTCTCCGTAACACTGGGAAATGAGAACTTCATTCTTCGAGCTTCGATTACAGCTTTTTGTGCTGATGGCCTTGCTGCTCATGAAGTTTTTGGTCTCCTTGGTCCTTCAGCTAATCTATTTTGTAGAATGTGCATGATCACGAGAGCAGATCTGCATGAAGGCAATTTAACACCGAAAGAAGAAAGAACTCAAGAATTGTTTGTAGAGCATTTGCGACAAATAGATGCTGCTGGTCCTAATGCTCGGGAAAAAATGACTGAGACAGGCGTTCGTCAAGATTGTGCATTAAACATTTCTGAGTATTTTCACATTGCAAAAAATAAAATCTTTGATGTTATGCACGATCTTCAAGAGGGAGTAATACCAATGCTGACTAAACGAGTACTTCATCAATTTATATTTGTTGATCACTTCTTTGATGTTTCGTATCTGAATGGTAGAATTGCAGCATTCCAGTACGGTTTTGTCGAGAAAAAAAATAAGCCATCAGCAAACTTCACTGAAGCAGGCCTTCGCAATATTGCTGACCATAAAATGAGTCAAAAAGCAGCCCAATCTTGGTTATTTATCCGTTCATTTCCGTTTCTATTAAGTGGAAAAGTACCTAAACCTAACGCACACATGAACTTGGTTTTATTGTTACTACGTGTGATGGAGATTTGCATGGCTCCCAAACTTACAATAACTTTGATTCCGTACTTAAAGCACTTGAGCAATGAATTTTTAAATGAATACAAAATTCTTTTTCCCGGTGAACATATGATTAATAAATGTCATCACATAATGCATTACGCAGAATGTATAGAATGGTCAGGACCTATTGTTCACTTCAGTTGTATAAGATTCGAAGGAAAACATAGTATACTAAAGGAACGTGCTCAAGTTATGAACAATTTCAAAAACTGCCCAAAAACATTGATGCGTCTTTGTCAGAGCACACAAAGTGCCAAATGGGGACCGGGAAATGTCAAATTACACAATGTAAGAAGTGAGGGGGGTAAATTAGTTCAAGTAGAAGATACGATCAGCCAATTAGAACTACGTAATCTTGGCTACATTGATAGTGATTACGTTTTTAGAACGAGATCTGTCAAAGTGGACGGAGTTATCTTCAGAAATAGACTTTTTGTTTGCCTGAATGCTACAGGCACTCCGGGTATAAATCTGCCTTTATTTGGAGTAATATCTGAAATATTTATCCTGGAATCCTCGAAAGTATACTTAGGAGTTGTACCATGTATTACTCTTTACAAGGACACCGATTTAAACGCTTTCGCTGTTCAATGTGGAGAGAAAGATGATCCCACTTATTTCATTCAAAATTCTGACCTTGCCCACTATAAACCAATGAACGCATGGACTGAATCCACATCTGAAATTAAATTTATTAGCCTTCGTCACATTATTCTATGATATTACAGCATCTGTAATAATCATCTGTAAGTGAATGTCATCGTTCCAGGTGAGAAAATTGATGGAGCGACTTTTCTTGAGTTGACAGAAGATGACTTAAAAGACATGAAAATACGAATTGGGCCAAAGAAAAAAATTATAAACTTAATCAATCATAATAAGAAGAAAAAAGCAGTAAGTAAGATTATATATATTTTTAATATTGATGAAATAAAATCAAAAAACGCAGTTATTTTTATACTTTTGCAGGTTGAAACCATTGAAAATTATGTCGTGAGTCCAACAGGAGAACTACAAATAACAGAGGATCTACGCGATAATAATGTGCATACTGTGGGAATCCCAGGTCCTTCCAACCCAACTGTAGTATTTTCAGTGAGGTTTTCATAATTTAAATTGTTTACAGTTATAAAATATCTACTATTTCTGCCAACATTGTTGCACTTCTTTTAGGAATATGCAACTGTCAGAGAAACATTGATTCATCACTCTCAAGGAGCAGCTATATTACAAGCTATTGAGGGGAAATGTTTCGGAGAAGAAGACAGAAGAGCTCTTGTAAGAATTATGGTTGCCCAACTTATAAAGTATCATGATACTTAGTTAGTATAGTTTTTTTCTTTGTTTTGTGATTCGCTTTATTATATGTATTTCATAAATTTACTTTTTTCAGTTATCCTCCGGATGAAACGAAATGGGCCTTAGCATTGTCAATTGTGGCGGAATTCCCTTCTTTGAAAGATGAGAATAGTCGTTACGGATGTGTAAGTTATTTTTCATATATCAATGAAATCATTTTTCATTGTATGTTATATTCATTTAAAGTGATAAAAATTGAATTCACCTGTTTGCTTAATGATAGTTTTTGTTTCTTAGGAACACTATTTCGACAAAACGACGAGACAAGGTTTTATTGAGTTTCGTCTGTGGAACGCCCGAAAAATTTTGACGCCATCAAAAAAAAAGTACCAAGCTGCTGCAATTAAAAAAATTTCTGGTGCTTCTAAAGTTCAAAATCTGCCATTCAACAATTCCTCGAGCTTACCTGAATCGGAATTAGAAGAAAAGGTACGTGAGAATAAAATGCAGGTTATTCAATCCATGCTAAAATTTATTATTAGTATTACCAATTTTGATTGAATCCCCTACATGACTTTTTATCAGATAATAAAGTGAAGATAGAAGTAAAAGTATGTAAGAAGAAGTCGTGTAGAGGTTTCAGACAAAATTAATATTATATAGTATAATTGACTGCAAAAAGATATTCGAATTAAAAATTAAATATGAGTATTTTTGAATAATTATTTGTTGTATTACTTCAGATCAGTTGGATGCAATTAACAATGCCTCGTCCAGAGAAAAAACAGGCAATCTCAACTGCTCTTACTGAAACATTTTTTAAAAGACGAGAGTGGATTGTTGAAGATGGCCCGACTATTGCGCAAATTATAGACAGATATCCTCGTTTAGCAGATTATAACGGTGATATGGTAAGTCATGTCCCAAATCCCTTCGATTTTATGCAACTTTATTGTGTCAAAGTTATCACGAAATTACATTTTATGAAAATTGCATTATAATTTATTGTACTTGAAATATAAATGTGATGTGCATCAAGAGTTTGGGCAAAATATTATATTTGCATTTATCAATATTGCTATTTTCATTATGTAAACTTTTTCTTGGTAAAATTATTATACTATTGAACGAATTAATTTAAAATCATGCGGACCTGCACTCGGCCTAAATGATTTAAAATAGATTTGGCGTATTACCACTGGGACTATTCTAAAGTTTAAAAAATTGTATAGGAATTACAAATATTTATTTTAACATTGTTTTGAAAATTATTTTAAAAATGTTTCTTTTTCTGCAGATTGATCAAGAGTATACATTATTATTTAATAATGATGTAGAAACACACTTTTTGGGACGTTTCCCAACATTTTACGTACCTCGTATTCTCAAATATTGTAAAGACAGAAGAAGTGATCTTATGATAGAAGCTAAGATCTTTAAGGATGGTAATCATCCTTACAAATTAAATTTACTCTAAACATATGAGGCCCCGGATCGAATAAGGGCCATTATAAATTTTGGTTTCAAGCAATATTTGTTTATAAACTTCATTTTCAGAAATTCAATTAATGTATAGGCAATTCGCTTGCATTCTATCAACAAGTGTTTAAAAAATTCTTTTTTTTTATCTTATCAGGGTTTAATTTCGCTTAATCAAACTAATTCGATATTCCCTCATTCGATCAGGGGCCTCAGATATTTTTGACATTTTTTTACTTTATTTTTCATCCAAGTATTTTACTTTAACATGAAATTATTATTTTTCTACTTTGGCAGATAATATGAAGGCCTTATTATTACTTCCTGAGCTTTTACCAGCCACAAATTTTACTAAAAGGAAACGAAAGAACGACGGCACAATTAAAGCTAAAGGGCATAAAGCGAAAGGAAGCAGAGATTCGAGTGGGGGAAAAAATGATGACGCCAATAATAGAAAAAACAAGTTCCCAAATCAAGATTTGCTGAGAATCGTGCCGGTTAGAATATATCCTAATATTTCTGTTTTTATAATTTAATAGTTCAAAAATTTGATTAAGAGCGGATGAATATTTAGCCGACTAAATTTGCATTTGCCCCAGTTGATGGGAGGTCTTTACTTATAAATAAATATATAAATAATTTTTATTTTTTTTAGGAAGGCACTCATCTTCCTGGGGCTGCAAGTGAAATCCGTCAAAAAAATGAGACACCTTCTCAGCCCTACATGGTGCTAATGCAAAGTCAAGGGAAAGACAGCTACTTCCTTCAGGCAGACGGGTGGTTCCTACAAATTCTTGATAATACCAGTCCTCTGGTAACGTTTGACCTACTTTTCAAACTTCACTACGTTTTTAACGTTCAATTTGCGGATTCCTTACTTCTATTTTATAATTTTATGGATGCTTTTTTATATAAGACTACTGCTGAAGCCCGAAACTCAGTTTCTTCATTGCACATCTCCTTAAAAAGTTTAAACATGGAACAAGGCAATGAAGAAGACAGCGAGTTTGATGATTGAAGTATTAAAAACTTAAAATCAATGCTTTATACTTATATTGCTTCGTGTTTATTTTATAAAATAATTTTCATTTTACTTCTATATGATCAATAGTTTTGATTATAAACCTTTTCCAACCTTCGACATTTTTATATGTAGGTATATTGTATTGAGAGAATGAAAGTGGATATTTTTTCACAATCTGTCTTTTTTTTTCACTCAATACTTTTGTTAAAATGACAAAATTATAATATTATTAAAAATTTTATTAAAACTTCACTGAATAATTAGTGCGGAACAACTGATATATCAGTCATGCTGTGTTTCGTGTGGGTTACTGATGATTCAGTGATTTCATTACTGTAAACTTTAGTAACATATATTCATTGTTTCAATCAGTGAGTTTTCACTGATTACCAGTGAACGACTTTTCTTTAATTCAATCAGTGAAATTTGACTGAGAATCAGTGAAATTTCACTGATTCAGATTTAGAGTGTACATATGTACATAAAAAATGTATGCATACTAAAAATGGTTTCTGAGTCACTTTCAGCGTTCTTGAAGAGTTAGAATAATTTTTTTATTATTTTTGCATAATCCGATACAGAAGGACTTGAAAATATAATAATTTTGTAAACTTGTTTTAAAAAAAATTATAAATTTTTACGAAATGTATGGATTTGATCATTTTTAATATTGCTTCATCGGAGTTCTTTACATTTTCTGATAACAATGTACCGATATAAGATCAAATAAAACTATATGGTTTAAAAATTATGCGTAATAAGAATGGTTTCTGTGTCTCTTTCGGCGTCATTGAAAAGTTTTAGTAATTCTTTAATTATTTTTACGTTATTCAATATGCGAGGTTTTAAAAATATAAAAAATGTATGATCTTGTTTTTTTCAAAAATTCCTAATCTATAATGCAGTCGTGAATTTAATCATTTTTCATGTTGCTGTGTCGGAGTGCTGTACATTTGTCTGATAACAATGTACAATAATAAAATCAAATAAAACTATAGATCTCAAAAAATATGAATGCGTAATTAAAGTTGTTTCTGAGTCACTTTCGGCGTCATTCAAAAGTTTCAGTAATTCTTTGATTATTTTTTTAGATATATAATGTATACGGTTTTGAATATATGACAAATTTATGAATTTGTTTTTCAAAAATTCCTAATTTCTACTGCAGTCGTATGGTCATTTTTAATGCTGCATCGGAGTTCTGTACATTTTTCTGATAATAATGTACAATAATAAGATAAAATAAAACTATATGTTGATATATCTAGTTGAATATTTCATAATTTCAGTTTAAAATTCACCTTTTTCATCAGTCAACATTTCAGTTTTTCTTAATATTCAATTTTACACTGAAAATGCAACTATTAAATTTTTGCTTTATGATTTCACTCTTTCAGTTCAAGAATCATAATTTTAGTTAAAAATGCATCAAATTGGTAGAGAATTGAACTATTTTCCTGAAAATTTGCTTTTTTTGCGATAATTAATTTTGGTAACAGAAAATTTAACTATTTTTTCGAAAATTCGTTAAGAATTAATTTTTTCTGTTGAAAATTCAACTAATTTAGTCGAATATGTAATAATTTTATTTGAAAATTCATCTCTATGGTTGAAAATTATTTTTTTTACTGAAAATTTAACTATTCAATTTTTGGATGGAAATTTAACTTTTTCAGTTCAAGATTCATCATTTTAGTTGAAATTTATCACATTGGTTGAAAATTAAAATATTTTTTGAAAATTTGTTCTTTCTTGTGAAAATTAATTTTGGTAACTGAAAATTCAACTATTTTGTTGAAAATTCGTTGAAAGTTAATTTTTTAGTTGAAAATTCCACTAATTTAGTTGAATATTCAACAATTTCAGTTACAAATTCATCTCTATGGTTGAAAATTATTTCTTTTTTTTTTGAAAATTTACCTATTCAATTTTTTACTGAAGATTTAAATATTAAATTTTTGGTTAAAGCTTGAACTATTTCAGTTCATGAATCATCGTTTTAGTTGAAAATTCATCACATTGGTTGGAATTTGGACCATTTATTTGAAAATTATTTTTTTGCGAAAATTAATGTTGTTAGTCAAAGATTCAACTATTTGTTAAAAATTCGTTCGAAAATAATTTTCCAAATTCAAAATGTAACTAATTTAGTTGACTATTTCATAATTTTAGTGGAAAATTCATTACATTGGTTGATAATTAAAAAATTATGTTGAAATTTTTTTTTCTTGATTTAATTTTTTCAACTTGAAAAATTAGGATATATAAAAAATAGATACTGCGATTAAAAATAAAAACTAAAAATTATATTTAAGATATATTGTATCATAATTACCAATAGAAATGAAGAAAACCGTCATGGTGAGAATTAAATCACCAAGAAAGATGTTCATCTTCTGTAAATGGAGAATACTGTTTTTAATGTTTATTTATTTTTAAGGTAATAAATCTAATTTTTCTGAGATTCTTGAGAAAACTCAAACAGGTTTTTGAAGATTTCAGATAGGTTGAATCAAAATTTCAACAAAAAAGTTCAGTTTCAACGAAATAGTTACATTCCACGCTTCCTTTCAAAATTTCTAAAAGGCTTCGATATCTATTAACCAGATCTGAATTTTTTCTAAAATTTTGAAAAATTATTTCGAAATTAAAAAAATTTCCTTTAAATAATCAAAATTTTTTTGGACATGATCAGAAATCTTTTAAAATGATTAGGTTTTTTTGAAAAATTTCTGAAAATTCTTTTGAGATAAATAAATAGTCCGAGTATCTGCCAGATTAAAGATAAAAATTAGAAATAATTTCAGATGTCATTTTTCAAAATAAAAAAAATCATTCAAATTTCTCCTAAAAGTATTTTCAATGTCTGCAAAATAAAAAAAAAACTTTTAAAATCATCAATATTCTTTTTTGACAATTGCAGAATCTTTTCAAATGTTTAGAAATATTTTATTTGAAATTCTTTCAAGAATTTGAGGAAAATTTTTATAATATTTGGATACATTTTAAAATCCTTAAAATATTTCAAAATCTTCAAAAATCGACATTTTGTTAAAAAAATTTTGGAATAAACTCGAAAATAGTTGAAAATGACATTTTCAATGTCACTTCGAAAAAATATTTATCAAATTGCTAAAATTATTATTTTAAATTAAAATATGTTGTATAAACATTCATCATTTGCTGATAAAACCAAAATAATGTGACCTATTATAATTTTAATGTAAATCATGGCAATTTTCAATGTTTATCATATTCTAATATTTCAAATTAGGCAAATGTTAAATAATAAATTGAAATTCATTAAAAAATAATCCCAAAAAATGAAATTCCCCAAACTGTAAAATTTCCGAGTAATTAAATTCTCGACAGTTTATAATATTTCCGAGTTTGAAAACACCAGACAGAAAAATGCCGAATTATAAAATATCCAAACTAGAGAAGTCTTGAATCATATACTTTCCGAATTTAAACGATTGAAATTTTTTCTATAGATTCTATTCATTTATTAAAAATACAATAATCAAATATTTTTATAGAAATAAAATTATTTTTAATATTTAAAGTTTCTAAAATTATTGTTTGAATTTAAAATAACAATCATTGAAAAAACCATATATTTTTGGATGAATTTTTTTCCAATTATTGTTATTTGGAATTTAAGCTATGACTTAACAAAATTTCCAAATAATAAGATTCTTGAACAGTTTATAATATTACCGAATTCAAAAATTCCCGACAGAAAATGGGACGAATGAAAAATCCCGAAAAATCAAATTCCTGACTGTACAATTCCCGAATAATAAAATTTCTGAATAATGAAATTGCCGAATTGGAAAATTCACGAACAATAAAATTCTCGATCAGTTTATAATATTACCGAATTAAAAAATGTTTGAATATTAAAATTCACGACAGTTCATAATATTACCGAATTTTATAATTCCCCAATAATAAAAATGCCGACAGAAAATTGCCGAATTGTAAAGTATGCCAACTGGGGAATTCACGAATTTAAACAATTAATTTTTTTATTCATAAAAAAAATTAAATCATTACAATTGAAATTATATTTCAAGCAAAAATTTTCTTGTTTGGATATTTTATAATCCGGAAATTTTCTGTAGGGAATTTTCCAATTTGGGAATTTTACAATGTTGGGAATCTTATTTCTTGAGATTTTCAGTCGCCCTTCTGAAAAAAATTAATAAAAAAATTATGATTATTATTCTTGTTTCAGAAAAATACAAAGTTTTTAATGATAAATTGTAAAAATTTAAAACAGGATAAAATGCTGTTCTAATTTGAATAAATGTGAAGAGGAAATTAATATACATGGTGTCAGGGGTTAAAAAGGAGCTGATGAGAAATGAAAGAGTGGAAGAGCGAGAAGAAAACCTGGAGGGCGTGATGGTGAGAAGAATAAAGGTAGGAAAAGAGAGGGTGGCGATCGTTTGTGTGTATAGAAGGAGAGGAGAAGAGGAAGGATGGAGAGTATTAAGGGAATGGATGGAGGAAAGGAATGAAGAGTTGGTCTTGATAGGAGGAGACTTGAACGCGTGGACAGGAGAGTTAGGGGAGGGGGAGATATGGGATGGAGGAAGCAAAACTTTTCGAAGAAATTCCAAGCACAGGGAGATAGATCGGGAGAGTAAAACTCTTTTGAACCTGTTAGCAGAGGCGGGGTGGTTTATTTGCAATGGAAATACGAGGGGATATGAAGAAGGGGAAGTGACTTTTATAGGGAAAGGGGAGACAGTGATTGATTACATTCTAGCAGAAGAAAGAATAACGAAGAGAATGGATAAAATGGAAGTAGGTAATGAAATAGGCTCAGAACACTTCTTGCTAATAGCGACATTGAAATGCTCAGGATGGAAGCGGCATAGCGAAAAAAGGGTAAGAACTGGCGAAAAGAAAGTAAAAATGGGTGAATGGGGGGAGGATAAATTGAGAGAATTTAAAGAAAGAATGGAGAACGAGGATATTAGAGGAATGGAAGGGGAAGACGTGGACACGCGCCTTGAAAAGACAAAAGAACTAACCGAGAGAATAAAAGAAGAGGTAAGGCCAAGAGAAGAGGAGGAGGGAATAAAGGGGGGATGGTGGGACGCAGAATGTAAGGAGAGTAAAGAGAGAATGAAGGAAAATGTAAAAAAGTGGAGAAAGGGGGAGATAGGGAAACAGGAATATAATAGGAGAAAGAGAGAACATGAAAGATTGTTAAGTGATAAAAGGCAGTTAGAGAAAAGTAGGTATATGGAAGAGGTGGAAAAATCAATCAGGGAAGGGAGGGAATGGGAGGTGATCAGTAGGGAACGAGGAGGAAGGAAGGGCATCAATGAGGAAATCGAGATGGATGAGTGGACCCAGTACTTTAAGCGATTGTTGGGAGGAGTGGAAAATAAGGTGTTAGGTGAAAAGAGGAAGGTAGTAGAAGGGGAAGATGATAGCAATAATGGGATAAGTAGGGAGGAATTTAATAGAGCGATAGAGAGGCTCAAAAGAAACAAGGCAACAGGTGAGGACGATATTGAGAACGAGGCTTTGAGTTTTGGAGGAGAAGGGGTGAGAAAGGAATTGTGGGAGGTATGCAACAAGGTTTGGAGAGGAGAGGGATGGCCTAAGGAATGGAGGACAGGGTTAGTGGTGCCGATAATTAAGAAAGGAGAGGGCAAGAAGGTGGAGGAGTATAGGGGAATCACACTTATGTCGGTGGGCTACAAAATATATACGGAGATTCTCAGAAAGAGACTAGAAACGGAGGTGGAAGAGGAAGGGATTATTCCACACAATCAGACGGGCTTCAGGAAAGACAACATCTAATGAGTAGACAACATCTACGTACTGAATTATCTAGTGAATAGGAACTTAGGGAGGAAGAAAGGGAAGTTAGTGGCCTTATTTGTAGACTTCAAAGCGGCATTTGACTCGGTAAACAGGAAGGTGTTATGGCAGGTGATGAAAGAGAAGGGGGTGGACGAAGAGTTGGTCGAGAGGATAAAG
>CAKNYM010047513.1:72233-80972 GCA_932195095.1 Andricus curvator | reverse complement strand
CACCCCACCCCCATTAAAACTTCACACTCAATGCCCTCTCGCATACTAAAACTATATCGGTTTTGCATAAAATATCGTGTGTCACTCCGCAGCAAACCTTTGACGACCTCGCCCGCTGTTTGCAGTACTCGGCTATGCGCGCGCCTTCGGCGCGCGCATGTACGCCTCGTACAGCAAACATCGGCCTCGGACGTCAAAGACGCGGTTTGCTGAGTCGTAACACAATATACTATTTTTCTAATGGGAAATACATGCTAAACTTCATAGAGCTTGCGGCACCCCTGAATATCATTTTTTTCAAAACAAAAAAAATGGATTAATTTGTGTGTGGATTCGAACAAATTTTTGGGGTGTCCCCATAAAAGTTCGAAAAAAAAATTTTTGGACCACCCTAATGTTCAAGAACTACACTGAACTCTCGGTTTTAGTCCAATTTCGGAGGTTGTCTGCAAATAGCCTCGGCCACAAGTCGGGGGGATCGAAACGTAAACAGTCAGGGCCGCCTGAACCGTTTCCAATTAGAATGCATACTATTGCGCAATATACTTGACTGAGTACTCGCGCACTGCGGCCCTTCCGAAGCGAAAGTCGCAACCATCTCTCGCTCTGCGCGCGAAGAAACTGCATGGGCCAGCAGTTCTACGAAGGCCGAGACCGGGGGGACAGAATCCGAGAGTTGCGGGTATAAGAAATATCTAATTATTTCAAAAGATTTTAGAGGATTTGAAATATCGTAGTGTTCTTGTAATAAATTTTAATAATTTTAAGTGATTTTAAAGATATTAGGGTATTTTTTAAAGTTCCAAGGGATTTTCAAGAGGTTCCAAAAGTTTCAAGGGATTTCAAAATATTTCAAAGGATTATACATATTGAAGGATATTTTTGAAAAATGTCAAGGGATTTTAAATGTTTTGAAATATTCTAAGGTATTTTAAAAGATTCCAAGGGGATTTTCAAGAGCTTTAAAGTGTTAAGGGATTTCAAAGGATTTTAAATATTTCAGAGAATTTTAAAAGATTGCAAGGAATTTTTCATTGATTTCTATAATGTGAAAGGATTTAAATACATTTTGATGCGGTTGTAGAGAATTTAGAAAGTTATAGAACGATTTTAAAGGACATATAAGGTTTTAAGACGGTTAATGGCCAACAGCCATACCA
Organism: Andricus curvator; assembly: GCA_932195095.1. Taxonomy (NCBI): domain Eukaryota; kingdom Metazoa; phylum Arthropoda; class Insecta; order Hymenoptera; family Cynipidae; genus Andricus; species Andricus curvator. Next base: position 79,812 of record CAKNYM010047513.1, on the reverse strand, counting down.
CGCTAAAAAAACCAGTTCTCGTCAGATCACTGAAGCTAAGCAGCGTTGGGCGCGGTTAGTACTTGGATGGGTGACCATTCGAGAAAACTGAGTGCTGTTGGCACATTGTGGGTGTGGTGAGCCCACACTTGTAGTTATTTACTACAAGAAACTATCCAACTAGAAGCTCTACCCGAATCGGGTAGTGTCACGCCTACCCTGAAAGGGAAATGGCTTAATGGTATACTAATAAGATTCCAAGGAATTTTATACGATTTGTGAGAATTTCAATGATTTTGTCAGATTTTAAAAGCTCTCAAGGTATTTTAATAAATATGTCAGGAAATATAAGATTTCATAGAATTTCATGAGATTTTATCATATTTTAATGGATTTCAAAAATTTTATTCATAAGAAGGGATTTGGTAGGGTTTCAAAGATTTAAAAAGATTTTCAAACATTTTTTGTAATTTGTTTGAATTCACCCTGAATTCTTGGTAATTTATGCTAAATTCTTTTTGATTCTGCGGAACTCTCATGATTTTTGTCAATTCACTCGAATTCTTCTAGATTCACTCAACTCTATAATCATTTCAATAGATTTTTTTGAAATTTTTTGTTTTTGTTAAATTCATCCTGAAGTCTTTTAACCTCACCTTGGATTATTAGACATTTCGTCCAATTCTTTTGAATTCCCGAGAATTTTCCGATACTCATTTTGGAAAAGGGGATGAACTAATCCATGCCCTTTTCCAACTCGCCGAATTTTTCGGTACGACTAGATGCATCCATTTATACAGTAAAAATGTTACAAGATTATAATTTTGGCCTTTAAATGAGGAGTAAGCGAACAAAACATGATAAATCCATTTGAGACGATTCCAATAATTAGACAAGTGCTGTTATTACCGACGCGCGAGCCCACCTACCTGCAGTGTCCTTAACCGGTCGCTGTTATTGTAAACAAATTCCGGGAGGTCTGTATGAACGAGACTGTGTGATGAGGAAAAGGCATTATTATTGCCCAAATTGTGACTGTGTGGGGGCTAAGAGTGTAGTGTGAAATCAGATGGTATTTTAGAGTCAAATATAATTTTGGACTTCGTCGCGGGCGGTGATGCAATGGTCGTGCGGTGGCCGACGGGAGTGTTTGTGATCGCGCGGTGGCCTGATGTTGGTACGTCGACTGCTGACGTTTTATTTGAGTTGACCGCAGAATTACATGTGAGTGTGGAGTGAGGGCGAAAAGATTCCGACCTCCAAAGAATACCCTGGTCAGGTGTGGAGGTGAGACGAGACCGAGCGTCTCGCAGAGTACCTCTATAGGTGAGACTCGAGGTGAGACGAGAAGTTCTCGGAGAGTACCTATAAGATGGAAGAAGGGGTGAAGGAGGTAGGGATCTGAGAAGACCTAAGTGTTCCAAAGATGAAAGAGTTTGCAGAATATTTCACCACGTGTAAACTCAGTGAGTAAAGGACAGTGTATACTGGAACCTGGAATAAAAAACCGTTTCGGGCATGGCCTGCACTGGCCTTGATCTAAAGTCCAGGGAATCAAAACGTAAACAGTCAGGACCGTGTAACCATTTCCAATTGAAACACATAACAGTGTACACAACATATGCGCGTGAGTAGCCGCGCACTGCTCCCTTTGTCGCTACGCTGCTGTTCGTCACGCATGGCTGAGCAAGCCTCTCTCGATCCCGCGGCTCCTTTCTCACCACGAAACTGCGATAGGGCGATCAGTTCTAGGAATATCGTAAATCTGAGGTTTCTAATTCCAGGTTTCAGTGTAGGGCTATACAGAGCACAGAAAAAACAAACACTTAATTTAAGTTGAAAATTGGAATTATTTTAAGGTGTGACAAAAAGAAGCACATGAAACCTGCAATGAAGAATTTGTTTTAATCATTAAAGTAAGCAAACAAAAATACTGAAATTCAGGCAGTAAAGACCCAAGATTAAGGTAGTAAAGACCTAAAATTAAGACGATATTTATACTGAAAAGATAGTGTAAAGGTTGAGATAACATTGAATTAAGGACTCTCCTTGCTGAAAGTAAGTCGCATATTTATACCGAAATTATGGATCTCCTCACCTCCTTCCCCCCTACCGTAACCAGTGAGTCCTAACCTGAAATCACATAAATTATAAACATAATCTTTATAAAATCCTTTTGGATTTTCTATGAATTCATAAGTAGATCATTTTGTCTGCACCAAGAATCTCGAAGACTCACTTTTTTATTTATGGGAACTGTGACTTTGGCAACAGCGCCATCTGACACGCGAATTATTGGGTATCTCGAAGTTATTTCGGCAACATTTAAAAAAAAAGCAGTGAATATCAATTCATTTTAATCGGAAATGTTAATCTTCGGTTTAAAATTAAATGTTTACTATAAGATTTTTCGTTAATATTGAATTGAAATTCAAATTTTCTTCCCAATAGTTCCGAATTGGTGGCGCTGTGGTAGCTACCCAACAAGCGTATACAATCTGATACAATAATACTTACAATGCAATCAAACTTTTCGATGACAATCTGGACAAAGAACAATGTGCATACCTTCAAAATCTAACTTCACACTAAAGATATGAGCAGAAAATGCAGTTTTGACTTTGAAATGTGTAAATAGGCAGTTTACGAGTGACTTTTTAACTGAATACAATTTAAAAGATACACATACCATTCTGGTTGTGTTCGCGTATTGCGCATGTCCCATCGCGATTAAGGCAGTCAACCTGAAATTCAGTAAGGCGCACTTCTTAATATTAGGTAACGAAACCTCACATGTTATTTCAGGTTGCCTTCAACTTAGTTTCAGAACTGTATATTGAAAGATAGATGCACAGTTTATTTTATTTCAGTCGAGAAATGCTTACTTCTTATTTAAGATAAGTAAGTGATCGTAAGTAAGATCGTGTGTATACTCAAATTTAGTTGCTTCCTTAATTGCAGTCTGGTTATCCAATATTATTTAATTACTGAATCTATTAGCTTGGAATAATGCACTTTTTATAACATATTGAACACTTTAGTACAAAATATACGTATTTTAATTGATATATTTTGAAGGTTGCAACATTTTTAAAGCGCAGTTTTCATGGGATAGAATTTTTTTGTGAACCGAGGGTCAATGATCACATTCCTCGAGTCCTGAAAATGCTAAAACCATAAATATCTCATTTATTTGAAAAAATGGATTCATCATGCTTTGTTCGCTTATTTCAAAAATATTAATGGTCAGGGAAAAGTCAGGGAGCTTTGAAAATGAAGTTATGCGGCCACCTGTTTACGCTTCCAAAAAGTGGCAAAGAACGGTTTTTGACACTTTGACCCCGTTTAAAAAAATCTAGGTATGTTAGAGTATTTTTCTCAACGGATTCTTAATCTACGGGGAAAATCCTGTAAGAAGGAAAAAAATCATGTCGGACAGTTCATCCATTCAAATAGATTAAATGTAATTTAGATTGTAAACTTTGAATGCAATATTCTTGATAAAAGATAATTTATAGCATTCCTGTTGAATAGCTTCCAATTGTATTTTATTGACGTGAGTTTTTAATTTTCAGTAAATCGTAATTTATTCCAAATTTTCGATTTACTTTAATTGCATCCAATTATTTTGAATTGTAGTTATTTGGCGTTCCAAACCTTGCCATAACCACGAGAAATTAAAAAAATTAAATTATCAAGATTCCTGAGTTTATAACTGAACATTCATTCCGTGTAAATGAAGTAAATCATTCGTCCGAATAGCTACAGTACTTTACGAACAGCTAAAGTTGTTTACTTTATGAGATATTTTAAAAATTAAATGCAAAAATAACCGACTGCAATTTTACATTTAAAAATGTCATAAAATAACATCGAACCTTTTTGAATTGCGGAATTAAAATTTTTAGACAGGATGAGATTTTCACATTTAACTTTTAAGACCATGTCATAATTATCAGATACGTCACAAATTTCACACCTCAGATTTTTCAATGAATCTTCCTCGGGATCTTCACGTTTTGAGACCTCCTGAAGCCGAAAAACAAGTTTTCACGATGGCGCCTGCCTGTAATGAAACATCTTTGACTGATAAGAGTTTTGCGATAATAAATACTTCTGTATTGCAGAAAAAAATCAAAAAGCTCAAGCGTTTTCAAATTTGCAAATTAAAAAACAAAATGCGGAGTTTACGAAACCTATTTCAAGTTTTTTTTATACTTTTGAATGTTATTTCTGAAGTGACTCAACCTAAAAAACGAAAGTTCACATATCGGTTTCAAACTTCGACAAATTTACTCAAAGAGCTGGGGTGAAATTTTTGGATTTTTTGCGGCTATCAATAATTCAACTTTGAAATAATCCCTTTCAATTGATTATAAGCTCTTTTTCTAAAGAATTATTTGACCTTCAAAAATGAAGGGCAAAAATGAATTTCAATTTTTTTAAGTTCCACCATTAAAAAAAAATTTTTGTTATGCTTAAATGGAGGCTGAGGTTTTTTTCTATGAGAAAATTGATTTCAAAAATTGGAATAATAATTGATTGTTTAGGAAGATAAACGTTAAGTACAACTACGCATGATGGGGTTCACCAGAGTACTGAACGTTTATTTGCATGAACAAATAATGTTTATCTCAACTTTTTACCTCAATGTTCTTGAAAAAAAACCCTCATCCTTCTTTTAAGCCTAAAAATAAAATTAAAAAATGGTAGAAATTCAAAAAAATTGAAATTTATTTTTCACCTTCATTTTTGAAAGTCAAATATTTATTTATTCGAAAAAGGCTTAGGGAACGTCTATTAATTACGTAAGATTGGGGGGGGGGGGGCATTTCTTAATTAGTAAGTTTCCTCTTTCTAATTATTTTTTTCTAAATATGTGAATTGAAACCTGTTTTGGCTGTTGAGAATTTTTTATTATTATTTCACCATCATTCATTATTTTTTTTATTTCTGCTTTATTAAGAATAATGAATTCCATGGATATTTGATATTGTGCATAATCTCTGAAAATCCTTCAAAGGCAATTGAGTTCCCTGAAAATTCATTGAAATCTTTTAAAAACTGTGGGAATCCCTTAAAATTATTTGAGATTCCGTGAAATTTTTTGAAATCCTTTAAATCGCTTAAAATCTTCGAAATCCCATAAAAATCACTTAAAATCGGCTAAAATTCTCGAAATTCCGGGAAATATTTGGAATTATTGCGAGATCCCTTAAAATCATTTTAAAATTCCTTGAAACCTTGCAAAATTTTCTAAAATCCGTGGATATACTTTGGAATGTTTTGAAATCTCTTACAGTCTTTTTATATCCCGTGAGATCATCGAAACTCTTCTAAAGCTTTCAAAATCCGTTAAAATGTTTGCAAATCTTTGGAAATCTATTAAAAAATCCTATAAATTTCACGGATATCGTACATAATCTCTTGAAATCCCTTTAAAAATTCAAAAAATTCAATTCGAAATCCCATAAAATTCCTTGAAATCTCTTAAAATTGGTTAAAATCCTTGAAATTCCGTGAAATATTATGAGATCTCATGAAATTTTTTAAATCCCTTTAAAATTATTTGAAACATTTAAAATCCGTGGGAATCTTTCAAAAACACTTGAAAGCCCTTAAAATAAATTAAAATCTTCTAAAAGCCATTCAAATTGCTCGAAATCCCGTTAAATTCTTCATATAATTCGGAAATCTTTTGAAATTCCGTTAAATTTTTCGAAATTTTATAAAATTGTCCAATATCTAATTATCCATGTATATGTTTTGGAATGTTTTGAAATGTCTTAAAATCTCGTGAAATCACCAAAACGCCGTTAAATCTCTCAAAATCCATTAAAAGCCCTTAAAGTTCTTTAAAGTCTTCGAAAATCTTTTGAAATCTTATACAAATTCCTTCGAAAATCCCTTTAAATCTTCGAAATCCCATCAAAATCCCCTGAAATCCTTCAAAATTAGTAAAATCATTTCGGCATTTCTTCAAATCCCTTGAAATCCCATGATTTTTTTAAATATTTCACAATCTCTTAAACCCCTTTTAAATTAGTGATGCATGTTGATCATTTTCAGAAAAAGTCGATATTTCCTCGAAATATAATCAGATGGGATTAAAATATGATGTAGATGATAGAATCTGTAATTCCTTGAAATCTTGTTTACATTGAGAATAATTGATATATTGAGTAAAAAATATAGAACCTTACGAAATGATGGAGCACAAAAATCTTATGAACCCTTACAATAGGGGGGAGGGGTCTAAAATTTCAAAATTCACCCTTACGTAATTAAAGCTCGTTCCCTTATTTATTTGTATTCATCGATATTAAATGAGTAACAAATCGCCGAAATCGATGGTACCCGCAAAAGAAATATTTCAACCCTTCCCTCTCGGTAAATATTTGTCCCAAAATGGAAATTTTTTTTCCATAATCTGCTCGGCTTAAATGATTTGAATAATATTGTTCTGACTGAATATTGTGCTAAATGCTTACAATAAGTAAAAAGATTGTAATCGTTCCTTTTGAAACATTTTCCGTTCATTTTGTAAGCTTAACCCTTAAAAGAACACACCTCCAAATGAATTAAACAATATTTTTGGCTGAAAAAAAATCATGAGTGATATTGAAACAGTACCAAATAGGAATAAAATATTTACAAAGCCTCATGGATAATATAACTATTCGGAAAAAATACTTGAAAAAAAAACGTAGACAATCGGAAAATCCGTAGGGTCACGGTGACCCCAAGTGTCCTTTAAGGGTTAAAAATAAAAATTGTTCAATTTTAATGACTCCCAGTTTGAAAGTAAGAAAATTGTAAGTGACTCTCATCCATCAGTTTCATGACAAATTAATATATTTAGTTTTTTGAATAAATTTTTATCTGCGATCGAGGTATGTGCATCATCCCCTTTTTCTTCAGAACCTTGAGGAGAAAAACTGAAGAGGATAAATATTTCAAAGGTGCAGAAAGGGGCCAATTCCCCCCTCTTCTTTCATCTGGTCCCAGTTCTCTGTTCTCCATCCAACGAGTCTCCAGCTGCGTTCCCATTCCCTTTGCTTTGGTTCTCTGTGCTCCACCCGAGCACCGAGCTCTTAGTTCTTACTTGCGATTCCACAGTCAACCTGTGGACATCCACCTGCGAGGTACTCTGGAGGTACTCGACCCCACGACAATTTTTTATAACCGGTATAGTGACATGAGTCGCGAATAAGAAAACTCGTGTGACCTAGTTCACCACCTTGATTTTACCATTTTTGAATCCATTTTCCCCCTTTTCCCTTATTTTCTCAATTTTCCCCCTTTTTAATGAGATTTTCTACACTGGATTTTATTTAACAGTGGACCTAAGGATTATCACTTACCAGTGATAAGGTTTACCTTGAAAAATCCTCGGACCATGAAGATCAGACAAGTATCTTCCATGGTGAGTAAAGTTTAAAATTTTTTACTTATTCATTTTATATTGTTTTGTTTTTTAATTTCAAGTCGTAAGGTCCTTGAAAGGGCTTATCTTTCCACTTCCGGATAGGGGAAAGAGAAAATTCGATATTGTTGTCTATATTGAAATTGCAGTTTCTGCTCAATGAAGGTTTTGTAT
>CAKNYM010047513.1:19733-67233 GCA_932195095.1 Andricus curvator | reverse complement strand
AATAAAATTGACCCAAAATTTTGCGTTAAAATCAAACTTTCTACAAAATGCTTATGCCCATTAATTACGTAAGATTTATTTTTTAATTTTTTTTCGTGCCCATTTTCCTTACCCTTAGACTTTGAACCACTTTTTCCTTCCTCAAAAATATCTTAGGACCATTTTGAAGAAGAAATTTGTGTTCAGTGTTCCTTTAAGGAAGTGTCGACGTGTATCGAAATTTCGGTTATACTTCCGAAAAGGTCACCCAAAAATATTGACTTGATACTTGGCCTAGGGGTCTTTTGGAGCAGATCAATATAAATCAAGTTATTAATAATTTTGACATTTTTTTAAATTAATTTTTTTCAAAATCTCGAAAAATATTGATTTTGAAAAAAATGTTGTTTACAAAAGTTGTAGATCTTGTAAAAACACATATTTTTTATATTCATACTTTTTTTCTCAAATTAATATTTTTCGAGAAAAATGAAAAAATGAATGTTCAGATTTTTTTTGGCCGTTGGAAAAGTGGTTCGGCGTGAGTGGGTGGAGAGGGTGTGGTTTACATCCACTCATGCCGACCCCTTTTCCAACGCCCAAAAAAAAACACGCATCGTAGTGGTGGTCATTTTTTTGTAACAAAAAATCTGAAAATTCATCTTTGCCATTTTTCTCGAAAAATATTTATTATAGAATAAAAGTACAAATGTAAAAAATATGTCTTTCAACGAGAGCTACAACTTTTGTGAACATTTTTTTCCAAAATCAATATTTTTCGAGCTTTAACCAAAAATCATTTTTAAAAAAAGTCAAAATTATCAATAACTTAATTTTTATTGATCTGCGCCGAAATTCCTTTTAGTTCGTTTAACTATAGCGTCTAAAAGGAAACCATAGGCCAAGTATCAAGTTAATATTCTTGGGTGACCTTTTTGGAAGTATACTCGAAATTTCGGTGCAGTGTGTCTATACAAAAATCCAGCTATTCGTACCGAAATTTCGGTACAAATAGCCCCTTTTCCAGCTTATTCTATTCGTATCAAAAAAATCCGGCTATTTGTACCGAAATTTCGGTACATGTAGCCACGGCCTTCCTTTAAAGGAATCGGCTTTAAATTGCCTATCCCTTCAAATATTTTAAGACAATTTCTTAAAAATATTCTAGGAAAATTCTGGTCCATATTTTCTGACCACAGTAGTAGGCTACATTGCCTTAAATATTTTGGGCCACTTTTCTTTCCGAAATTTATTATTTAAGCTTATTATGGTCTTCCCTTTTTAATTGTTTATTTTGCCGCACATCTTTGGAGGGATGCAAATTTGGCTCAAGACTATAAAATAAAATTTTACACCCAATGTTTGTAGAGTGGGTTTTTATTACGGTTCCAAACTTGGAACAAAATATTTTTTATAATTGAAGTTTTGTCTCAAATAAAACAAATTACTATTAACAAACAAATTCGATAAAATAATGAAAATTTGAAACGGTATTCAGACATAAAATTGCGTACCTACTTTTGGCCCATATTTTTTTGCTGAAAGAAAAACTGAACCCGAATCGCTCTATTGCAGAAAAACTGATCCTCAATTTTCTTATAGGCACTCCAAATTCGTCCAAATGTTGTCTTCAAAAACAAAATTTGCAATACATCTTTGCATTCAAGAAACTATGAACCAAAATTTTCTTTATGGGCAAAAATTACTGAGTGAAATGAAAAAGTGGTAAAAAATTGCTCTTTTGAAGAAAAAGGGGCTAAAAATTTGTCTATAGGAAAGAAAAATTTGTTCTGAATTGCAGATATTGGCTCAAATTCGTTCTGGCCCACATTTCCTGCTCTAAAAAATTCTATGCCAAATTGCCTTTCTTATCAAATATGCCAGTTTTTAATTGTGCTACTTAGATATATATGTTTTGTTTTTAAGATACATTTGGTCTAGAATAAATGCTAAAAATAGAAGACTGACGTAAGTGTCAAGTTTTTGACCTACTGAAAAACGATCAGCAATCAGGGATGAACTAAAGGAAATTTAAGATTGTGGCATCAAGCTGATTTAGATGCTATTCGCGTAAAGGCTGCGTCACAGTTATGATAATTTATTCCTGAAACGAACCGCCGAAATGCCTGTACCGTTATTGCACGAGGATGTGTTGATACTCGATATACGTTTTATGTATGGGTTCGGTATATATACGTTTTGTAGTGATTCTGTAATGTGAGTGTGTGAATCATCCTTACCGTTAGGATGTAATATCTCTGGACCATTCAAAATTTGACTGATAATTTTTGTTTATTTCCACTTTTTTGAAAAAGTTTATGTAATAAAGTATAGAATATAAAGCTCTGAATACAAAAAGTAATTTGCGGAAATTTTTTAATTGAAGAAAAATTACAAATTTTACCTACAATTTCAATATGACAAGAAAAAACTGTTAAAGAACAGTTTTTGTGTTACTGATAACCAAATATCTTATATTTCTATTCAAAAAAATGTTCCAGAATTTTTCTATTGAAGGATGAAAACTGGCCATGAGTTTTCGATTTACAGAAATAATAATTCAGTTCAAAATTTGTGTAGATAAGAAAATACAAAATTCTGCAGTTCTTATACCAGCGAAAATAAATTGTCTCAAAAGTTTTGTAGAGTGATGAAAAATTGGTCCAAAGTGGCCCAGAATTTTGTGAATAACGAAACACTAATAAATATTTCTAGCGAAGAAAAATTTGGTCAGAATTTCTTTATCGAAGAAGAAACGGTTTATAGATGAAGCACGGACCAAATGGGTTCATAAAGAAAAAAAAGCTAAGAATTTCTTCATTGAAGAACAAAGAAAAATAACTGACAACATGTTTCTTTGTTTAAAACTCAATACAAATTGATGGTGAATATTTGTGTACTTCAGATATCTGCTCAAGGTTTTTATCATTAAGAAAAAGAAACTGATCACGAATTTCTTTTAGAAAAAACAACTGAGAATTTCTCTGTAAAAGAAAGACTTTAAAAAAGTTCCTTTCCTGCAGAAATTTCAAGAGAAACTGGCCGAGTATTCCTTTTAAGTAAAAATCCCTGCCCAAAAACATCGAAAATTAGGTACAGAATTTTGGCATAGTAACAATTGACAAAGTTGACACATTTTTTTCAAATAGGAAATTTGACTCAGAATTTACTATTGCTGGAAAATTTTCAAAAAACTTTGCTTGGTATCAAATTGGACATATAATATTCCTAATGTAGTAAATTTGGCACATTATATTTGTAAGATAGGTATCGTAGGAAAGGAATTTTGCCGTGGTGTCTAACTTGACATTTTTGGTAACTTAATAAATTTAGCACAGAATGTTAGTACACTATTTTTTATAGAAAATATGGTTCAAAATGTTTCTATAGTAGTAAATTTGACACACAATTTCTGTAAGTAAGTTTAGTGGCGAAGGAAAGTTGGCACAGAATGTTTTCCAAAATTCTTTTACTTCTGAAATTGCCGATTGTTAAGTTATGAAATAGGAATTCCGAGAAGGTTGTTGGAGCATTACGAGCTACGTCTGCCGTATGATTATTATTATTGGCTTTACTTTGCAGTTTGCAGCCAGAAAGCATTATTGCTTTCGCTGAAGTCTGTAGGCCTATTCGCCTCCGGTCGACGAACGAGTTCTATGTCAGAATTGTAATTTTATTGTAGCAGTGAATGCAGATTTACGTGGCGGAAGTTACATACGAGTATGTGGATCGCAACCTAGAAACCTTGAACCACCAAATGCGTTTTGATTACCCATCATGTCCCATTAGCAAACCCAAAAGTGTCTGGAAAGTGTCATCTAACTTTCTCCACAAATAGACCGTATTTTCAGACCCAGATCATCTACTAAAGTTTCAATTAATTGTTATTTAACATTTATTATGGTAACTGTTTACTTTGATGATTTTCCCCAATTTTTGAGTGAGTGGTTTGAAACATTTTGGAAAATCTCCTTTCTAGTCAAAAGTAAAATATCATTCGAGGGAGACACCAACAGTTTCATATCGTTCACCAAATCTCAAAAAATCACGTTCATAACTAATTGGGGTCACGTATCCAATAATCAATAAGGACCCTCAATTTTATGCTCGTTCTGTCTAACTTTAACGCATTTAATTTTAAACAAAAAACTAGGAAATGATGTTGAGATATAATTATTCTCAGGGTCTATTGAATCGTGAAAAGAGGACTTTGAAACAAGCAACCATCTCCGAGACAACCCTTGTCAAAGGAAAGGCTCGTTTCAAAAACGCCGATTTTGACTCAGAAAGAGTTGCATGATTTTTTTTTCTAATTTAAGAATAATAATAAGAAATAACTTTCGAGATATTACTTAGCTCTATCGAATCGCAAAAGGAGCGCCTAAAAACAAGCAACCAACTGAAAGAAAAAGCTTTGTCAAAGGAAAGGCTCGTCCCAAAAACGCCGGACCTGACACAGAAAAAGCTGCATAACTTTTTTATTTTTCACTTAAAAAAAACAATAAAGTACTTTCGAGCTGTTGATTAACTCTATCGAACCATAAATAGAACATTCTGAAAGAAGCCACACCTCCGAGAAAAACCCTTGTAAATCGTGCGGTGCGTCCCCAAAAATAAAAATATTGACACACAATGAGTTGCATATCTTTGTTATTTTTTAATTTAAAAAAAACAAGAGAGTACTTCCGAGTTATTACTTAGCTTTATTGAGTCGTTAAAAGATCAGGCAAAAAGAAGTTATCACTTATAAAAAAAATCCGAACCTGGATTTTGACCCACTTCTAAATCCGACTGGACCATAATCAAAACAGTTATTTTAAGCCAATAAAACGAATTTCCGAAATTTGGCACTAACGGCCTTTTGCCCGACGACCCTCCGATTTATTAATCTAACAACATTTATTTAACGTATTATAATTTTAATGTTTCATAGAAATTTTACATTTTTACTATTCTAATATTAAAAATTAATTAACTGTTAAATATTAAAATTAATCAACAATTATTGAAATTCATTGAAATAATAACATCAATGATAATCTCGGATCGATTGACATTTCTTTAAATATAAATACATTTCTTATATTGTTTCGTTCTGAAGTTCGATTAAAAAAATTTAGATTATTCTTGTCTTTTTCAGAAAAATATACCTAAATGTTTTTGTCGAAACATTATAAATGTGAGTATAGAGCGAGTATAATTTTGTGGAAAACCAAAACGTTAAAAAAATCAGTTGTTGAATACAAATTTTTAAATTATTTTTGTATTTTTTACCAAAAATATAAATGTTTTTTGGTCTCTCCCGACTGATATTTCACTTTTGGACTATAAAAAGAAGGTTTTGCAAAAGGGTTTAACCCATTTACTCCAAACTTCGGGAAAATCATTAAAGTAAACAATTATCTTTATTATATTTAAATTTATAAATTTTAGTTTGTAAGTTTTGAATTCGGGTAAAGTAAAATTAACTAAATGTCTAGTCATCATTTTAATTACTTGATATTATCCTTTTGTCATAGTTTCAGATTCTCAACACATGTAAAATATTTTCCCATGAAGTAATTGAAATAAAAATGTTCTCTTATGGAGAAAAATCTAGACCCACATTTTATTGTCTTTGAGAAGATGGACATAAAACATTTGATTAAATCCACTAAGACATCGAAAAGTATCAAAAAATATTAAAATGCGTTTTTTTTTAATTCGTAATATTTCGATACTTGAGATACAAAATTTCTTTTTATTGAAATGCCTAATTTAAATTTTGAACGGATTCTTTTTTGGTCATAACATATTGATTTATTGTTTATAGTTATTAAATGAAGTTATTTATTTCAAACAAAGAAGGTGACATTTCTACCACAAAAGATGTATTTTCAATCCAAAAGGACGAATTTTCAACAAAAAGGTTGAATTTTGGACCGAAAAAGAGGGCCTTTTAACAAAATACTTGAATTTTCAACATATAAAAATAAATTTTCAATCAAAAGAGATGAATTTTAAAACAAAAAAGACCAATTTTGAACCAAGAGAATTAATTTTCAACCAAAAAATAAATGTTTAACAAAGTTTTTCGACTTTCAACCAGGTAGTGGAATTATCAACCAAAAAAGATTTTCATTTAAAATTCAAAACAGTTTAATTGTAAACCCGAAAATATGAATTTTCAACAAAAAAAGTTCATTTTCAACCTAATAGTTGCATTTTTAAATAAAAAAGAGGACATTCAAAACCAAGAAGAGTAGTTTTCTAAGAAACAGATGCGTTTTTAGTAAAAATGAAACATTTCCAACCAAAAATGGAAAAGTTACATTTCCAGTTAAAAAAATTAATTTCAAAACAATTTTGAACAAAATAGTTGAATCTTCAACTGGAATAGTTAAACTTTCAGTTAAAAAATAATTTTCAAACAAAGAATTCAACGAATAATGTAATAGTAGACGTGTTAACCAAAAAAGATTTTAATTTTGAATCAAAAGCAGTTTAATTCAACCAAAAAATACGAAGTTCCAACAAAATAGCTGAATACTCAACCAGAGAAGATTAATTTTTAATCAAAAATTTGCAATTTTGTCCCATTAATATTAAATTTCTTCTGAAACAGATGAATTTTTAAACCAAAAGAAAGAATTTTCAAAAACTTAACATAGCTGAATTTTCAACCAAGAGTCACTAATTTCTGCCTAACCAATATTTCATTTCCCTGACCATAAATATTCAAAGATCAGAATCTTAATCTTGTCTTAATTCCCTGACTTGCGCAAGACTTTTAGTTAAAATCCCTGACTTTTCCCTGATTTCCAGGTTTTCCCTGACCTACGGGCCACCCTGAATAATTGGGTTTACCGGTTAAAGAACTGTAAATGCAGAAGTTAGGTAAATCTAGTTTATAATCTAGAATCTAGTTTCTGGAATAAGAGAAGGAATACCTAAAGGCGTAGCACGACCTTCGAAGTTATATTTTTTTAACGATAGTTAACTAACGTGAGAACTACTCGGAGTCACGTAATTGTTACTCTTTAAAGTTTAAATTACTAGCGGAAGCGCGACCAGGTATCTACTATCTCAAGTTCAGGTCATTCTCACCAGTCTTCCCCCTCAAATCACGAGTTCTTTGCCACCTTTTTCTAGCCGTTAGCTATAACTCTTTTTTACATTTTTATCTCTATTTTATATATTTTCAATCTGACAATTCATATTCGAGTAAAAGAAAAAAAATAACTCTCTCCCTGTGTTTTTTTTTACTTTATACAATAAGTTTCCCGCGAAAACCACTTTACGCGTTTACGCGTCGATTTTCTCGCAAGGAGACGTTATTCAATTTTTAAACAAATTGCGGAAAGTTTTTGGAATTTTAATTTATAAAACTCAATTCTTTAGCTATAATTTCTGTTTTGGGCCGTTCAAAAAGTACGTCACACTACCGGGAAAGGTAACAGGTTTTGTGACGATTTGTGACACGGGGGGAGGGGTTAACGCAGAATGTGACATCATACATGGCAAATATAAATAATAATTTTTTAATGTGCTTGAAAAAATGATTTTATTTGACAAGTATAGCATTTAAATACAAACGTCTACTATTATATTTTTGATTTAGAATTCATCTCTTTTGTTTAAAACTTCTACTATTTATAATTATAATTAATTTTTTTAACCGAAAATTTAACTATTTTATATGTTTGGTTGAAAATTCATCGTTTTTAGTTGAAAGGGCAATAATTTCGTTGAAAATTGATGCATTTTGTTGTAAAATATTATGTTTAGATAGAAAATTAATCTTCTTAAATGGAAATCAAACTGCTAGGTTGATAGTTGAACTACTTTGTTGAAAATTCATCTATTTTGTTGAAAATTCAATTATTAAAAAAAAATCAATGTTTTGTTAAACATTCGTCTTTTTGAATTGATAATTCGACAGACTTTTATAAAATTCGTCTCTTTGTCTTGAACTACTTTTGGTTGAAATTTAATCTTTTTTGTTTCAAAATTCGGCAATTTGGTTGAAAATTCATCTTTGCAGATTGAAGATTCAACTATTTTGTTAGAAATTTAACTATTTTATTTAAAAATTCTTCTCTTTTGCTCAAAAGTATAATTATTTGGTTTTAAATACAACTGTTTGGATGCTATTTTTTTTTTCAACTATTTGGGCGGGAATTAATCTTGGTAGATCGAAATTAAGTCATTTAAAAAGACGCTGCAGTCTATAATTTGCATAAATTGTGGCTACATATGGCATATTATATTCAAATCTACACCAATAAACGCTTTTGAAATTACACTGGAACTTGGATTTGAGATTGGTTTCGGGCATGGCTTGCAGTGGCCTTGATGCTGTTTGTCACGCATGGCTGAGCACTGCCTCTCTCGGTCCCGCGGATCCCCTCATTACGAAACTGCCGAGGGCCGAAATTCTAGGAACGTCGTAAATCTGGGTTTCTTAAATCCAAGTTTCAATGTGAACCTTTTTTATCCGTTTTCATGTCATGCTTCAAAGAAATACTTTATGCCAGATGTTTTAAAAAGTATCTCGACCTTTTCTAACGTAATAGCAATAACTCATTATATTAATATATTAGATTAAATTGGAATGAATAATCTTATCCTGAACTCGATTCCGCGTATTTCCGACATACTCATCCCACGATTGTTAAAAAGTTGGAATTTACTGCCGATCCGTTATATGTATAGGTTGAGTGTAACTAGAATAAACTAAGCAAGAGCTAAGACAGGGACTAAAGGTACTTACATACTTTCATTGTTGCGCGAGCCTCGCACGGCAATTATACGCTACATCGCTCGAGATTAGCACACCGTGACTTGCGTGCGAAAATCTTCTTTAAACGTCAAGTTTTCCTTAGATTAGTACATCCAAGCGTGAAAAAGGGTTTTCTTAGTCGAGCTATTTTAAACCTTCCAATTGTGTGTTAAATACAAAATTCAAGAGTCATTGAGTTCGGTAACTTCTAAGGAAAGTTAAAGATAATTGGTTCAATCCATTTTCTGAATTCTTATTAAATAATTTTATTTCATTAAAAATTATTTATACATAATACAAGACCAGACTGCTACGATTCCAACATGAAAACAATTTTAAGCCTACCACATTAGACATTTTTGAACTAGAAAGGCATTGATTGAATTTTAAATATTCAATTAATTCAAATTTTAATATATAGAAAAAAGAGCTTGTTAAGCCATACATTTGAAAAATTAATTTCGCAAGTATGTATTTTCATTTTTCCTTGGTTAATTCTAACTGTTTTAAATTAAAATACCGCTGCATTTTGCTTCCTCATAGGTATCAAATGAATTTGCTCCCTCATAGAGGAAGGTTTTTCCCTAACAAAAGAAAAAAAATTGATACTTTGAAGTTTGAATATTTTTTAAGCTTATGTTTCTGTCTTACCGAAAATCTTATTTTCTGAAAATCAGAGAGAGAGAGAGCACCAAAATGTCAATCGCTGTGTTATGTTACAAGGAACAATTTTTAACTTACGGAAGTGTTATATTTCCAATTAAAACCAAAGTTTTCTTTATAGAAACAATGTAACTTTTTTTTTAAACTTGCAAAGTAGCTATTGATTGATGAAGAATGGTCATCGAAAGTTCGTCAATAGATCAATCCACGTGTCTCGAAGACGCGAACAATTACATCAAATGCAGTACTGTTATATTCCCAATATAAAAAAATCCTCTTATGAACAAGGAAAATAGTTTTGTTTACAAAATTTAAAACGAGATATTGGTAGGTTATGCGGCAGGTCATGAAAGGTTCTTAATTTGGGCAATCGATACGTCTCGATCACGCGAACAAATATATCATATACATTACTGTCGTACTTCCAATATTAAGAAAGTTTTCCTTATCTCAACAAGATAAACAATACATTTTTTAAATTTATAAATCGGTATTGCTAGATCATAAGAGGTCATCAAAGGTTCGGCAATAGTTTTATTGGTCAATGGTTTATTTATTTTTTTGAGAAAAATGCCAGAAGGACAGATGAACGTTAAATTTGCACATGGTAGAAGTACATACTACATAAGTACAAGATAGATAACATTTACGTTTGAATGTAGCCTAGCAAGGTTGGTCGTTGACCATAACAGGTGTCATGGGCTCATGGTCCTGATGGGCCACTGCCTTGCGAAACCCCCCTACAGCTTCAGTTACTACTTTCCTCTCCCCTCCACTTTTCTGGACCAGTTTGAAGCTATCATCTCATGAGTAAAGTATTACAATTAACCCTCGCCTCCACCCCTTACTTCAAGATTCTAATTATATACCAGAATATATCAT
Source organism: Andricus curvator (assembly GCA_932195095.1). NCBI lineage: Eukaryota > Metazoa > Arthropoda > Insecta > Hymenoptera > Cynipidae > Andricus > Andricus curvator. Next base: position 56,948 of record CAKNYM010047513.1, on the reverse strand, counting down.
TACTCTTTATTTTTTTATCTCCTTCAAAACAACCGAGAATTTTCAAGTGTAGGGGAAACCTCACTACAGTGGATAATGCCACCTACAGTGGATAATCATTATTTAAAACTACTAATGTATGTAAAATAATTAATTTAATTTAAGTAAAAGTCAAAACACTTTACGTGCTAATAAACCGAAATTAAAATTACAAAGAAGTAAATTCTAACCATTTATGAGAAAAAACTCAAAAACCAAAATTCGACAAAAAAATTTCATAATTATCGCCAATTTCGATAAAACGAGACTTTTTTACTGTGACACAGTGGGTCAAAAAAAACGTCCGCGGACAAATTATTTTTCAGAAAACAATGGTTATCCGATTTGAACGTTTTTTTAAATGTAATGCAATAAAATCCCGCATTAAAATGTCAAAACTGATTTTTGAAAAATATATATATATATTTTTTTCAATATCAAAAATAAAAAATTTTGACTTTTGAAGTGTACTGTTTAAAAAAAAATACATTGATTCATTCAAAAATACCTAGAAAACATTAAACAAATATAAAGAAAGGTTCAACAGGAACGAAAATTTTAACAAATTAATTGAATTTATTATAAACAAGTAAAAGAATGAAAATTGTTTCGTGGGGATTGGCAGCGATTCGTCACTTCATTCGCATTAAATTTAAGCAATTTTTGGACAAAAACAGTTTTTTAGTTGATTTAATGAAAGTTAATAGATAATTTGTTACTTTATAAACAAATTTGATAGCCAATTATCTATATCAGGTATTTATGATGGAATAAATACATTTTTTCTGCGGAATCCATCATATATTACTTGTTAAATAAATCCAAATAGTGCATTTGTTAATTAGGATTGTTTAAACAATTATCAATTGTTATTGGATGACCAAATATGGTACTTAAGTTTATAAATACCTGATATGGATGATTGTTTGAAAAAGTTGTTTATAAAATAGCCAATTATTTATTAACTTTCATTAATTCAAGTGAAAAATTCTTTTTGTTCATAAATGATTCAAATTTAGTGCGAAGCAAGTGATGAATCGCTGCCAATTCCCACGAAACAATTTTCATTCACGTATTTGTTTATAACAAATTTAATAGATTTTTTATATTTGCAAACATATTTGTAACTTTTATTATTTATAATTTATAATAAATAATTTGCAATAAATTTATCATGTTTACTCTTTTACAAAATGTCATCAGAAGAACACTTTTCGGATAATAAACTCAAAACTGAAAATACCTAAAATTGTAAAATCAATCAATTTAAAAACACCAAGATTTGTGCTGGGTTTGGCTTAGTGGAACAAGCACTTTTTCCTTTTATACAATTAAATTATTGCCTATCTTGCCAAGCACGACCTTTTTTTCATAATTAGGAAAGGTCTTTTTCGAATTTTTGTTTTCTTTCTTTCGAGAAGAATGTGTCAAGAAATTAATTAGAGGCAACATTTTTTGGTTTGCTCGACATAGCACAACTCTTGGTTTGTCAAGTGGAGAAATTTAGTGATTATGGGTTTTTTAGTTTTTATTTGAAATCCTTAAGGGTTAGGTTCTATTTTAAAACTTATTTATAACGAAGTGTCTAGGTTCACCGATGATTTTGGTTTACGCTCACTGAATTTCAGTAAACCTAGACGCGGTCTATATTTAAATGATATATTTTCAATAATATTGAAGATTAAAATTTTGAAGGGATGGCTAAAGCTTAAAGTATATTTTTTTTTATATTTCGTATTTTTTATTGGAATTTTTAACTTGAAAATTGAATTTCTTTGATCTGTTTGCAAGTATTTTAGTATTTTGCAAGGTTATTTCTGCTATACTCAAATGTCATTGACTTTTACACTTGACCTATGAGGAGGCTGGAGTCTGGACATTGTTCAGGGTTTTCACTCATTGAGTACTTTTTAGAGGTCAGGTTGATGATTCAGAAAACAGAATGTAACTTACATTCGAACCTAGAAACGTAGGAATGTCAATGGTTAGTGGCCATTCCTAGATGACAATCATGGATAACACAGAACTGGTTTTTTCTTACGAGGAATCAAAATACGCAACAAATATCGCCAAAAATTGATGAAACTACATTTTCTATATATTCTAGAATATTATACTTTTTATTATCTTGTTTTTCAAATACCCTGATTATGTCGAGAAATTTGAGATACAGGTGGCATATTATCTTTAAATTTACATTTTGCAAAATAATTCATTTCTTCGATATTTAGATAAAAAAGGACATCAAAAATAAGTGTCCGAATACAGGATAATGAGGCATATTAAAACATTTTTTTCATTGAGGATATATTATAGTAATCTATAAGAATATCGAACTGATGATTTTTAGGGTTCGAAGCCCCGCACAGTGGGGCATAAAAAAGTGTCAATGAACAAATCAATTTTCATCAAAAACTGCTAATCTGATTTGCCAGTTTTTTTTTTAAATTGAAGTGCATGGAATTCTACATATTTTTAACAAAACATATTCTAGAAATTTTTTTTTAATTTTAATTTAACAAACAAAATAATTTTTTTTTACTTTTACACATTGTTAACAAACTAGTAAGCCAAGTTGTAACTATATATTTATAACTAAATGGAAGCAAAAATATGTTGACTTCAATTTGGAGAGAGTTAAATGTCAATTGATGAATGTTTATAAGCATTTTATAAACAATTGCGAACTCGAGTCATCTTACAATAGTTTTCTCAGCCGAATCAACTACAAGTATTACACCTATTTCGTTTTGCTGGAATGCTTTACAAGTAAACGTTAATTGTGTATTTTTTAAACATATTTAATAACAAATACATTATTTGGCCATTTTCCAGTAGATAATTTTAGTTTTTTTTCAGCAGAATCAACTGCTTATATTTTGCCAAAGCCGTTTGCTATGATACTTTGGAGTTAGGCAATACTTTTGAGTTGTTTAAACAATTTTAACAAACAAATGCGTAATTTGGCCCTTTTTTAATATACAAGTTTAGACTTTTTAGTAGAATTACCTACAAATATCACCGAAGGCCTTTTTGATTTGGTACTTTAAAGACAGACAACAATTGTGAAGTATTTAAACAAGTTTAATAAACAAATAGATTACTTGATTATTTTTGAGCAGATAAGTTTCGTTTTTTCAGCAGAATCAACTGCTGATACGTTATCAAAGCTTTTTGCTGTGATAGTTTGAGTTAGACAATATATATATATATGTTTATTTTTTAAACGTAGTTAATAAACAAATGCTTTATTCAGCCTTTTTTCAATATATAAGTCTCATTTTTTAGAAGAATCTACTACAAATATCTCACTAATGGTCTTTACTATTTTATTGTGCTTTTAGATAACAGTCATTCATTATTTAAAGTAATGAAGTCAACAAAGTCATAAGTTGCTCATTTTTCAGCAGATATATTTAGTTTTTTTCAGAATAATCATCTGAAAGAGTATTACCAAGGAGATCTTCTTGTAATAATTTATCCTTACAGAAAATTTTACAATTTTATATTTCAATTTAATTAACAAATATACTTCAAAAATATACTTTCAGCTGATTATACTAACAAATTTAAGGATATTGCTAAAAAATGGCTAAATCATGACTTTTTTGACTTCATTAGTTTAAATAATGAGTGATTGTTATTTAAAAAGTACGAAAAAATGAGACTTGTATATTGAAAAATGGCTAAATGACACATTTGTTTATTGAAATCGTTTAAAGAATACACATTGTCTAACTTTAAAGTATAACAACAGGAGGTTTTGTCACAACATATAAGCAATTTTTCTGCTGAAAATACGAACCTTACCTAGTGAAAAATGGCAAAATAGTGCATTTTTATTATTAATATACAATTATAATATTATTGCAAAGTATCGCAGCAAAAGGTTATTCATAAAATTGAACTTGTTCTAAATTGGAGTCACATTTTTTTACTTCCATTTCCTTCCAAAAATAAAGGTCCAGACTATTTAAATATCAGGAATAAAGAAGTTAAAACTTTTTTTTACTACTTTGTTCATAAAAATATCTGTCTGAGAATAGCAAACTCCTAGCAACCGTTATTGTGTGTGTGTGTGTGGGGGTGGGGTGAAAATGGAATTGTGAAAGAGAACGGAAAGAGGTAAAGTCCGAGATAACGAGAAGGGTTAGGCTAATTGTGGGAGGAAGGGAAGGGGGGAAGCCGAATGGGGAAATGGTAGAGGAAGGGAAAGGCTAAAGGGAAAATATTGATGAAAAAGGGAGGGTGGGGAAGGGGGAAGGGGAAGGCAATAATGAAGGAAAAATGTTTAGGGGGAAGAGAGGAGTAAGAGGAGGTGAGAAAGAGATGATGGAGTGGAGGATAGGAAAGGAAAAAGGGTTGGTAGGGGTTGGTGGAGGAAAATTTCTGTTATAAAAGGGGTGGGTTGGGGAGGGGGAAGGAAATAATAAAGGAATGTTTAGGGGGAAGAGAGGAGTAGGAGGATGTGAGAAAGAGATGATGGAGTGGAGGATAGGAAAGGAAAAAGGGTTGGTAGGGAGAAAGGTGTGGTAGAGGAAAATAGTTGTTATAGAATATAGACTGTTTTGATTTGATTTAACATGATAGATTTAAATACTGGCTATACACAACCAATTATATAAAAGTTATGTTCATAATATTTTTGGTTGTAAAGTAAAATATAAAATGTTGTATTTGTTACAAATTAAGATGTGTAAAAAAGAAAAATTGATTTCAGATGTTCAGAACTTATGGATTAATATTTCTTGTGGTCGGGTGCAACCACGTGTATGCGACAAATAAATGTGAGGGCAATGGTCTCGGATTAAAATATGTATGGGGAGATGCCCTCACTGATTCGAGTGATTGCATAGGACCAAATGATCTGCAATATCCCTCGTGAGTATTCATTAAATTGAATTAAAGTCCTTTGGCAAAAAAACATTTTTAAATTAAAATTTCCCTATTAAATATGAATATATTGTAGAAAATATAACAAGAACTGAAAATAGATTTCCATTGTGTGTAAAATACGATTAATAATAATAAGATATAAATGTAATAATTAAATCCGTCTTATTTTTAGTGCAGCAATTGCGAGAAGTTACAAAAATCTTTGGACGGGAAATAGCAGAACTGGAAGATCGTATCAGCCACGAACAATTGACCCTGAATTGACGAGACAAGCACTTTTAAGAAATTACAAAGCTGTTCAGGGTGATTACAGTATTGCTGGAAATTCTAGATCTGGTGAGAAATAATTGCCTTATTACTATATTATTTTTGAAAACCTATAATCTAGTAATGAATAATGATTTTTTACCTTAATTTAGAAGGAAATTTTTTGAAAAATATCGAATGGGAGAAATATGATCCGTTCCAAATTTGGCTCCTCTGAAATTTGAAGGCTTACAAATTAGAACTGGGTTTAAATATAAATCTTAAAAATTTGATGCCTCTTGAATTTCAACGATTCCAAATTAAATTTGGTTCAAAATGCAGTTACAAGTGTGTGGCCTCACCAAAATTTAAACACTGACAAATGTAGCCCTTCTGAAATGTAAACGTTTCCAAATTTAGCCCCACTCTAACTTGAACTTTTACAAAATAGAATTCCTTTGATATCAAACACTTACGAATTTGGCCAATCTGAAATTTGAACGCTTGCTAGTAGTTGTAAATTATTACAGATTTGGCCCCTCATGAATGAACACTTCTAAATGTAGGCGTTGACAAATAAATTTGGGTTCAAATTGAACGCTTACAAATTCAGCCGCTCTTCCATATTCTAAGTTTTAAAAATGGGTCACATGTGTGTCTACGTAGAGGGGGGGGGGGGGGGGGCCCCCCGAAAATTGGTATCGTAGTTTATGGAAGCCCCCCTAGTTCATACGAAATCTCTGTTCTCCCCCTTTATCTCTCTCACATTTTAATGTTTCTTAATACGTTAATTATAATCCCCTTTCCCCTCCAGATCCCATTCCTGTTTTCCCTTTCTCCTCCCCCTCCAATAGCGTGGTTTCTTTTTTACTACTCTCATCAGATAACTTGACTACAAGTGACACCTCTGGAAATTTTTCTATGTACTTTTACCGAGGTTCTGGTGGTTCGGATCTCACCTTAAGCTGTAGGTCGCCCCATCATGCACTTGGCTGCAACTCAGATCGTGGATGGTGGGGTAAGAAACTAGGCTTTGCCCAATATGCCAAATTAGGCATACTGCTCTTATCAGATCACTTGATTGCGTTGCGAAAATGTGTCTGTGAGTGATGAGATATACCGGGACAGATCTATGCAGATTACTCAAAATCCAACTCTAACAAAAATGTTTTCGACATATTGAGCTGTAACCATCTTAAGCCTGAGAGAAAAATGAGCTTCCTCATTTTTTTGTTAATATCTAAGAGATGGGGGTAAAGGTAAATTTCGTTTTAGAAAAATAATTAATTTTTATGAATATGGGAAAGTTTATAGATGGGTCGAACGTTTTTTTTTTTGGTTTGCAAAGCAGGTGGCTCACACCACTTAGAATACCAACAGTACCAACATTCCTATGCCTCGTACCACACTGTCCTCACTTATGCAGTTGACCTTATGGCACGAAAACCTGGTTCGACCATCTATTCCATATACCCTGGCTTCCTCCTATCCTGTAATGTACAATAGTACACGTGCAAAACTTGTCTCCCTTCAAAACCATAGAAACAACTAACAACACATTTACATTAGTTAGAAGGCATTCATTCCATTTTCAGTAATTAAAAAGTGCTCGCTCCTACAATTGAGGCATCCTTTCTTCAACGGAAAATTAGAAGCACTTCATTAAGGCTAATGAAGAAGTTAACTTAGCTAGTCAAGAATTTTAATCATCAGAAAATATAAATAACAATAATTCTAGGAAGACCGCAAAAAATGATTTAGGAAATGAATTTCATTGATCAGAAAATTCGAGCGAACTAATTACGATTTATTAACATAATGACTTAAAGTATTAGGAGGATTTGGGAACTGAAAAATTTGAAAGCGCTGGAAGTTTACAAATAAAAAACTTAAAGCGGTCAAGTCTGAAAGAACCTAAAATTCCTATTCAAATTTGGTTCCACTTTATAAATAAAAGAACCTGAACTTCAAAGCCTTGACACTTAAAAGCACCCAAATTATTTATAAGCTTTAATAATTATAAAGATTTTTTTGACAATTTTTGATGTAAATTATATATAGCCTTATAGCGTATGCCGTATGGTATCAGAGATTTACTCTCAAATCATGAATGCCTTGGGTATTTCAATTCCGTTACGAGTACAAGAGACGATACATAACTGTATTGACTGTCTGAGTAAAACGGTGCCGTTTAGTAATGTGACTACCAGGACCGGATTTAGAAAATTTGAGTTGTAGAGATCAAGAGCGTTCCAATCAATTTTACGTTATTCAAAAGTCAATATTAAAAAACGATAAAATTTCAGAGGGGCCGAATTAGTCAGAAATCAATTTGAGCCTAGTTGTAATTTATAACAGCCCCTAAACTTGGAAGTATTTACATTTTGAAGGAGCCAACTTTGTAAGCGTTCACTTGAACAAAATTCAGATTTGAATTTGTTCAAATTTCAGTGGAGCCAAATTCGGAAGCGTTCAAATTTCAGACGGGCCAATTCAAAATTGGAAGCATCAACGTTTCAGAGGGGCCGAATTTTTAAACGTTCAGATTTCAGATTTTGTAAGCGCTTGAATTTCAGAAGCACCAATTTTGTAAGCGTTGAATTAGAATCGATTTCTAATCTGTAAGGCTTCTAATATGCCTTTAAATTCAATATTATTGGGTTTAAAATTATTTCATCTATATCGTTTTTATTATTGATCAAATATCAAATGGTTTACAATTGTTCTTTTTTTCTTTATAACTAAAAAATTATTGTATGCCTATTTTCTTACAGCTCGTGCATTTTCAACAAAAGAAACTTGCGGATCGCCAGCTAGATTATGTAAAACCAGATACAACACAACAGCACCAATGTATGGTGTCAGTTTGACCAGCGGACAACCCGTGACGATCGTCCAAAAATTCCCAGACCTTCTTCAACAAGTCGTTTTTGAAGTTTGCGAGTGAGTATAATTTTTTTTAAACCCGGCTGTTCCTTAAAATAAAAAATAAATATGTATGCTTATAAAATATATAGTATTTTAAAGAAAGTTTGTATTTTTTAATCTTCTATGAATTGTATATTGAGATATCAGTTGTTTATTATAAATTAGAATCAAATGAAAGTTTGATCTGTGACCAATTATTTTCCTGACTGTAGAAAATTAAAGCGATTGTTCTATAATTTTTTTCTTATAAGATCCAGACAAAGGTGAAGATCAAGACCTCAAACGGGATTGTATAATACAAAAATATAATAGGACTTTCTTCAGACTAAATCGTGCATCACGAAGTGGTGCAGTGGGACGAATTGAATTTGAAAATACCCATGACCTAAAATTGAATGATTACAAATCATTATTCAAACTTGGAAACTTAAAAATTTGTTAACAAGAAAAATAGGAAAAACATTAAAATAACAACTTTTAAAATCGCCTCACAAGTTTTGTAGCATTGTAATTTCAAAGCATTCAAGTTCAAATATCATTTAGAATGCATTGAATTTCGGAACATTTAAATTTTTTTTTAACTAAAAACGTAAAGCGATAATTTTGTAAAGATTTTTATGTAGAAAAACTATCAACTAAACGGAATTTCTGCATTGAATTTCCAAAAAATCACAAAATTTAAAAGTGTTGAGATTTCAAACAATTCAATCATAATGCGACAAAATAAAAAAAAATTTTATCTGAAATTTTAATTTTCGAAAGCTGTTTAATTTTGAATAATTTAAATGTGAAGGCATTAAAATCAGGATGTGATCAAATTAAAAAAATTTTTAATTTAAACAGCTGAAAATTCTTTCAGCACTGAATTTAAATAGAATTTAATCTCAAAGCCTTAAAAAAAAGCAGTTTTAAAGTTTGCGAGTGAATTTTAATTTAAAAACATTATAATTTCGATGAATCAAATTCAGAAAAAATTCTAATTCACAAATTTAAAATTTAAAACGTCTGCTTGATAGCGTTCAATTTTCGAACAAAGCCCAATTCCAAATCATTTAAAATTTGAGTGCATTTAACACGAATGTGGAGACACTCGAATTTAAAATAAATAAATTTGAAAAGTTTCGAGTTTTTAAGTTTCGAGTCATTCACATTAAAATCATTTGAATTTATTGGCATTCGGATTTGAAAGCTTTTAATTTTAAACGCATTCCTATTCATCATTGACAGAGGTATTTTCATTTTCAAAGGTATTTCTAATTTAAAGGTATTAAAATCCCAGATGACAGAAGACAAGCGTAATTTCATTTTTTTTAAACCAATTTTTGTACTACAATTTCAACAGCTGACTCCATGTCCTGGAGAAATGTAGAAAAAAATTAAAACATGGCTAACACAAAAACTAAAAAATTTCAGCTTTAGAATGAGCCGAAAGCCATGAAAAAATCATTAGCAGTTTTAGAATTATTATCAGAAATGTAGATTGACGCTCGAGAAAAAAATCAGGAAATTTACAGGGTGTTATTGATATTATTTGTGATGATAATAATTTTAAAACTAGTAAAGATTTAAAAATGTTTATCATCTCATTTTAGAGCTAAAATTCGGAAGTTTATATCATCCTAGTTTAAAATTTGTACAAAAACTTTTCGAGGGCATGGAGCAAGTATCAACATTTAATAATAACAAACTAGACTGTAAGCTTTATCTTTTTGCAGATATTTTATAATTGCCTGCTAATAAATATGAGAATATATAGAAATGAATGATTCTTAGAAATTTTCACGAAATTTGTTTATTCTTTTTCAGATCAAAGGAATGCGACCTGATCCGCGGGGAGTGCACGCAAACATATGTGCCATATCTTTTTTTGGTTATTCCATTGGGCCCCGTAACACTCACTGGCCAGGATTACGTCCTAGTTGAAAGCGGTTGCGTCTGCAAACCAAAAAATTCAGTGAATCCAGTCACCGATCCACCAGTAGTGCCTAGTTTTTAACAATCAAAAAAGGGCAACAAAATTTAAAAGAAATTCGTTTTTCCACAAACGTGAAAAGGAAACTTCTGCTGTTCCTTAGGACTAAACTTTGGAATTCAAATTTGAATGTTTTTTAATTTTGAAACGATCCGAATTTGACAACTTCTTCAAAGGCGTTTTTGAAAGAATATTCAATCTTTGAAAAAGATGCCTAATTTGGAAAAAGTTTCAAATTCATAAACGCTTAAAATTAATTTATTTTTCATTAAAAAGCCCTAAAATTTAGGACGCGCTAAGAGTCAAGGAAGTATTAAAAAGTTCTTCATCATAAATTCCTTCCTCTTGAGACTGAAACTTTTGTTGGTACTTTTTGGACCACGGAAGATGAATCCTGGAGCCAGGAGCGAATAGGTTTCGTCCTGAAGGCAAAAGGGCGCGCCAGGAAAAAAAGAAAAGAAAAAGAAAAATTGTCAAGAATCAAGAAGTAAAGCAAGAAGCTCTGGGGTTTCGTAGAATCCGGTCTTGGAATTCGATCGAGTTCACGAGACTTGAGAGTTAAAACTCGACTCGTTCGCATTTGAGCCGGTTTCGAGCAAATGTCCTGACTCCTGGGGCTGAGGCGTTCCTCGTTAATCCCTTTGATTGCTCTATGAGTCCCTGTTATGTCAGATTATTAAATGCACTTGAAATCTTGTGCACGTCTTGAGTTTTTTTGAATCTTGACTCTGAGTGACGATTGCTCATCGCTCTTGTATGCAAGATCTCGAGAGACGAGACCTCTCAGTCCTCAGCTCATTTTTATTTCTATTCTTCATTTCAATTTACAATTTAGATGTTTAAATTGGGTTGACTCTGTAAAGGGTCTTCTTGATAAGGGCTTGAAAAAAGATTTCAATTTCGAGGAATTTACATTTGGAAATGTTGAAGTTTACGAACATCCTGGAAGCAACATTTTAATCCTTTCAATTTTAATTTTCATTTGTGAATGTTTAATTTCGATTCTATTTCTTATTTCAATTTGTAAACTGACTCCATTTTGTGAAGGTAATTCTTAAAGAATATGAGTTTAATCATTTATTCAATTTTTTGGTTCTCAATAAAGTATAAAAAAAAAATAATTTGAACAATTTCATTTAAAAGTGTCCAAATTTAAAGGGACCAAAGAGAAATGAAAATATTTCGAATTTCAAAAGGTCCAATTGAAAGAATTTGAACCCACTCTCTAAATTTTAATCAATGAGATTTCTTAATGATTTCAATTAGTGACCCATTTCTAGGTATTTGAATCAGTGAGATTGCATGGTAAATCAATGAAAATTCTTATTGATTTGATTCAGTGACCCATTTCAGGCTGATTCATATTGAGAGAGCCTAAATTTTAAAACGTTCACATAGCATTTGAAGTTAATTTTCATTTGGAAGCGTTCAAATTTTGAAAGGGAAAAATTTTTTAACGTTCAATTTGAACTCAATTCTAATTAAGTAACTTTCAAATTTCAGAGAGGCCAATTTGTGTGTTGGTATTCAATTTGAACGCAATTCTTATTAAATAGTTCCTAAATTTGGACGCTTTCGATTTAAAATTTAAAGAATTTTAAAATTTGTTCGAATTAGGAAGAAATCCAAAATATAATTTCAATTTCAGAAGTATTAAAATTTGAATACTATTAGTTTTTAAAGTGATTCTATTGGGAAATTTTGTGAATTTGGAAGTTTAAATTAAAGTTTTTTTTCTTCAAAATCGTTCAAAATTTTAAACTGTAACTTTTCCATTTAAAAGTATAATTCTAATTTCAAAACAGTTTTAGATTATCTTATTTATATTGTATTTTTTGTGAGATGAGCCAAATTTTGAAGCGTTGAAAATTCAAAAATGTATTTTAATTCGAAAACGTTCAATTTGAAAATGGTAAACTGTAAATCAATTTGCATTTGCTATCCACCCAACTTAGAAATTGCTCCAATTTAAGTAATTTGAATTTCAAGCTAAAATTTGAAATTACTCGAATTCCGAAATGTCTAAATTTTAAATGATCCAAAATTGGAATGCCTCAAAATTGAAAAGCGTCAGGTTTGAGAAATTGCTTAAGCCCAACATTTTTTTTCCAAAATAAAAAAAAAAGTTTATTTAATAGTAAAGTTTAGAAAATTCAGAGGATTTTCGAGATCTTGTTCAAAACTCGTGTAGATAAAATGTGTATAGGGGAAGGGGGGATAGGATCAAATGTATCCTGATATAGACTAATAAAATGAATACCTAATTTCCATAAATAAATAAGCAAATGATTAATTTAGTGACTTTAGTTACAATCACCAAGCAATATTTAATTTATTATTATGTAGATAAAGGTTTCGTAGTTTAGAACTTTTATAATACCTGAAACCCAGTGAAAAATATATATGATGAAGATATATCCTTTTTGGATATTTAACAAATTATTTTTGACATGTTTAAAAAAGCGTAGTGAATTTTTGCAGGCTGAGTACTTTGTTGCCGAGAAAATAATACAAATATATTTATAGAAAGAAGTTCTTAAATATTTTTTATGTGAGAGTAAAGACACGACTTTGTATAAATATTGTTAAGGTAATGGAATATAGAAATAGAAAAGAAAGTATGCGTTCTTTAAGTGATAATAATTATTATCTAAAGCAAATCATCGAAGTGTCTCTGGCTAAAATCAAACATCGAGTAAAGAAAAATGTATTTTTATTTTTTAAGCAGATTTTAGAGAATAGGGTCACTCGAATTACGAAAAGTAATCAAAGTATGTCGATGTGCCTTGGTGTGTATTTTACCTTGTATATAGAACTGATGTATTTTTTACGAAATGATTGATAATAAATTAATATTAAATTAATATAAAAACCCTATAAACCTTATAAGGGTGATTGCCAAAAACTTGACCTCTTTAAGTCCTAGCCATTTTCCACTTTTTCTTTGAATAATAAATTTTTTTTTAATTATCTCAGTAAAGTAATTATATCAAAGATACAGTTACACTATACAGTTTAAAAATTTTAGACAATTTCGTTAAGAAATTATAAATAAAAACTATGCAAAATGTCTTGTCACGCACCTGTCCGAAGATGCAAGTTTAAAATGAAAAATTGATAAATAATATGAAAACAATTTTTGAAATATTTGAGGTTCACAGATATCACTTATATTGAGTTGAAAAAGAAGTTTTTTTGTGGTCACGCTGCACTGCTATTTTAGGACAAAACTCCAAAATAATTATTTAAACTATTCATAGTGCGGACGAAAATTGTTAATTTTATACCTACAAAGACCTTAGTATAGTTAAAAGTTGATTTATCACGGTTGATTCCAAAAAACAGTTCATTATGAAAAATTATGATTTTAATTTCTCATAATATGAAATTAGAGGATGTTTTGAAACGCTGAAGTCAAAATCAAATAAATCGTAAAAGTAGTAATTTTCCCCATAGTTTGAAATATTCTTATCTTTTTGCATATATTATAAAAAGATTATTAATTTTTATTTTGTTTTATCATACTCGCATGTCCTGTCACGCGAACTTTAGGAACGTATAAAGTACATATATCCATAGCAAATACATTCCTTGATCTCTTAATTTCACATTTTCATACTCTCTTGGGTTCCCCTGAATTAAAAAAATATATTTTAGGCAGTTTTGAAATTTTGTTGTTTTCGAAAATCTCATTATCTAAAATGTCAACTTTTTGGCAAACACTCATGAGCGCCTGAATTAACAAATGGTATATTCTAAAAATGTCAAAATTTTGAAGCTTTCAATTTTGACACTTCGTTCATCTCCAAATTTTGAATTATTTTGTACAAAAATGTTATTGACATATGTAACTTCCATTTTAAATGCAAAACAGATATCTCAGAATAGAATTTCTGATGTTATCGAACCTAACTCCCGTTAATTGGTTTCGAGGGAGACGATAAACGAGAATCACGAGGTTGGTTGCTTCCGTCTCGTGATTATGCAAAATAAGAAGACCGTCGTGAATCGTGAAGGCCCTTGACCCAGAGTCCCAGAGTCGTTTCAGATTCAGGATTCCGGATATTCACTTATTCAGTGGCCCGAAGCGATTCTCACGATAATTTCATATGACCGATAAATTAATTCTGATAACGGTAGCAAAATAATCCACATATTAGCTGCAATCATTCATAAATAAAGTTATTGCTATTTCAAAATAATATTCTAAATAACTTCATCCTAAAAAAAGCACTGAAAACAAATTCATAGCTGTTCCAAATAGACTTGAAAGTCTTTTTTAAGGTCGTTCAGTACGAGTTCAAAAGCCGTTCAAGCCTGTTGGAACCTATTTAAAATTCATTCAAGAATTTCTTTTCTCGCTGTTATAGTTTCTTAACAAGTGATAGGTATATATTGGTACTGATGTTATTTTTTTCGGTTTACTAGTATCTGTTCATACTTTCAAAGCATTTATATATTTTTAGCCTGTAAAAAATGCTCTCTTAGCTCCGCTGGGATTCGAACCCAGGTCTTCAGATTTCTTGGTTGGTCTGACCATTAGGCTACGGAGAGGATGAGATTAATTTTTCACACACCCCTACAAAAAATCTCGACGAAATTCTTAATCTTTTGTATACCTGTAGATGATTCTAAACCTTGTGATTCAAATTTAAATTTGTTGTTTTTATAGGTTCTTAACCATTGATGTTATTTTTCTCGGTTAAGTAGTATGTATTATTACTATTAATACATGATTATATTTTTGGTCTGTGAAAAAATCCTCTCTTAGCTCCGCTAGGATTCGAACCTAGGTCTTCAGATGGCCGGTCTGGTGCTCTTACCCACTAAGCTTCGATAGCATTAATGCATACCACTAGAACGAAAAAAATAACATCAGGAATAATGTACCTATCAGTGGTTAATAAACACTGATAGTGAGAAATTTTAATTTAAAGCATAAGGTTTGGAATTACCCACTGGTATAAAAAAATTACGAATTTCAGCGAAATCCACTTATAAGGTTCTGTGAAAAATTAATCTTCTTCTCCCCGCAGTTTAGTGGGTAAGAGAACCAGACCGGCAATCTGAAGACCTGGGTTCGAATCCCAGCGTAGCTAAAAGATAATTTTTTAACAGAATAAAAATATGTTAATGCTTTAATAATATTTATACATACCAGTAGACCGGGAAAAATAACATCAGGAACAATTCATTCAAGAATGTCTGAAAGGTTCAACCTGAAACTGTCTTTAACCAGTTTTAACAATTTGAGACCAGTTAAATCTTGCTTAAAACCAATTCAATAGTAAAAGTTGTTTCAAACTAATTCAAATTTGTTTCAAGATTTTTTGGAACCAGTTTAAGTAGTAAAATTTTTTAATCAAAACCAAGAAGAATTCAAAAGGAATAATTAGTTTAAGATTGGTTCAAAATTGATTTAGAAATGTTTGATAGTATAAATAACTGTTTCTCGACTTTTTTTAATTAGTTGAAAGTGGTTCAAGCTGTTCAAAACAAATTCAAAACTGTTTTAACTTTATTTAGAACTGAATTAAATGCTGGACTTGGCACTATTTATAACTTTTTTGAAACTTGTTCCATCGTGTTCAAAATAGGTTCGAAACGGGTTTTAAGACCGTTCAGGACTGCTTGAAACCAGTTCAAAATAGTTCAAGACTGTTTTAAATTTGTATTACAATTTTTTATTTTATATGACACCAGCAGTCACTTTAAACTAAAAGTGATTGAAAATTCTGGTATGCTCTACATCATTTTCAGAATGCGAGATTTAAAATTTAAATATATTTCGTAAACTTGTTTACACAACATTTTTTTAATATTTTAAATTTTCCAAATCTGTAATGCATTCTAAAAATGTTGTAGAGCATACTAGACAATTTAAATTAATTTTCCAGTATCTAATATCTGTATGTCTCTCTAAGATCAAATAAAGTACCGGTTTCCGAACATTATACTTGATAACCCCAATTTTTTACATTCTCATTCTAATGAGAAGGTATTGGTTTTATGTAAAATTTGACATAGTCGGTTTTCATCAAATCTCCACGTTTTGAGACCCCCTGAGCTAGAAAAAACGATTTTTACGAAGGTGTCTGTCTGTCTGTAGTCTGTCTGTCTGTCTGTCTGTAGCCACGATAACTTTCGAAAAAATGATCAGATTTGATTGAGCTTTGGCACACTTTTTTATGGCCGAAAAATAGAGAACGAGTTCGTTAACCAGCTATTTTGGATGAAAATCCAAAAAGTGAGCACATTTTGAAAATTTTTGAGACCACTTTTTTTGAAGATTTGAAAATTCTATGTACGGTTATTAGTAGTACGCAAAATGACGAACAAAATGTTCTAATGACTTTTCGTGATAAAAAAAAATTACTGGAGTTATAGCATTTTCAAAATTCCAAAAAACAAACGAAAATGAACATTTTAAGCCGAAAAACGCACGATATGAAAAAAAGTCAAGAGGAGAAAAAAGTTGATTCCTGAACACCCTATAATATTCTCATAACAACTTTTTGAATTTTTTGAAAAATAAAAAATTCAAATTTTCATCGCACAAAAAATTAATGAAAAATCAAAAAAGCCATTTTGCTGTCAAACTATGCAAGATACCAGAAAAGATAATCTCACCAAAATTGTGCACCTAAAAAAGATCTACAAATTTCTTATCATTCACTTTTTGATATGACGCGTAGTTTTTGTTTTATTCGTAAAAAACAGCATTGAAAATAGAAAAATCAAATTTTCAGACGAATATTACCAGCTACGAAAAAATGACCGAAACAAAATTTGTTCATCCAAGGAAGAGGTACAAATTTATTGTGACTCATGTTTCGATAGGATGCGTGGTTTTTGTTTTATTCGTGAAAATAACATTGACAGTAAAAAAAATCAAATTTTTGAAAAAACAATGCAAGGTACGAAAACATATAAATGAACAAAAATTGTGCATTCAAAAAAGACTTACACACCCGTAATCAATTTTTGTGGTAAGAATATATTCAAAATGAAAAAATTAACTTTTTTGATAAACGGCACAAGCTAAAATAAAATGTTAACTAATAAAATTTGTCGCCTGAATTATATCATTACTTTTCATTTGAAATCAAATACAAATTTAGTCATTTGTATATGAAGAACCTATAACACGAAGCACAAAGTGCGCGCTCAGTGTATTTACCAAATCGCACGCCGTAAGTGCGCTCAAACTTTTTTGTTTCTATCATACGGTTCAAATGATTTTCAAATAAAATATCGAGCGCGAAGCGCGAGTGTCTGGATGAGAATGTGTTCCTTAAGGTCGATAGAACCTTGAGTAAATAAAGTTCCTTTTCAGTCTAAAATAAAAACAAATTTAACAATCACTTAATATGTAGAGGTTTTGATAATTTTATAATATTTGCAAACAAACTTTTCCTTTTCATCGAAGTCGAACACGAAGTTCAAAAATCTAGAGGAGCCGAGCGTAAAGCGCGATGCAAATACGCTCGAGCGCGTAGCGCGAGGTGAACACATAATCGAGCGCGAAGCGCGAGATAAATATATGATCGAGCGCGAAGCGCGAGATCCAACAGTCGCGCGCCCTAGGCGCGCTCAAACTTGCGAGCGAAGCGAGCCGCGCGCGAAGCGCGCCATGAGAATGTGCCCGCGAAGCGGGCAGATTTTCTTTATATTGCGTTCAATAGCTCTAAAATAAAGTTTTTTTTACACAATTAGTGAAACATCATTGGATTAAAAAAATGTAATCAGTTCAACATTTCTAAGCAATCAATTCAAAACTGGTTCAAGGATTAAAGAAGAAGAAGTTAAAAGATGTTGCTTTGTTCTTGGAACCAGTTATAATTTGTTTGTGTCTGTTTGGAACAAGTTGAAACAGGTTTTGCTACGAGAATCTTTGAAACTAGTGCATAATAATTGAAGGCGATCAAATTTGGAAGCATTTGGTATGATTCTAAAAATAGAAATTTGAAAACACTTAAAGTGCTAAATTTGAAAATTGACAAATGTGTCCGAATGAAAAGTCCGAATGAAATTGGAAAATAATAGTAATATGAATTGTTGTCTCTGAGTTCCTGATAGAATTCTAGTTGCGGATTCTGATTCTCTACTGCCCCGCTTATTTGAAACCTACATGCCTACATACATCGATTGAGAGTTGAGACTTGAGACCGAGTCTGTGCGACCGAATGGACCGTACTGAGAATTCCGATGAGTGTAATGTACCGTTACAGCTTTACGGGACCGACTAACCACTCGATTCACTGTTCCCATTCAATAGACAAAGTCAGCTGACTAATTGTAGTATAATAATTTTAAGGTAGAATTTTTGCAAACAGATTCTTGAGAAAAAAATTGACATAAAACGCGGAATCATCCTTGGGAACAAATCCAATTTGCTTTTTCTGTGCAAAAACACCATGGTTCACGGACAAAATAGTTGCTTAAAAATTCAGTGACTTTTTGTTATAATCTTGGATGCAAAAGAAAGTCAATTAAAATTCACAACCTGCCGTATTAAAGAAAAATGATGAATCATCATCTGAAAAGCATGTAACTTTTCTACAGAATTAAACCAAAAATGATTATATTCTCTAGATAGAGCTCGGAAGTCTAATCGACTGTCACTCAAAATTCAAAATTCGGCAATCGGAATTCTAAGCGATGGTCTATAAAAACCCCATAACCATTTTTCAACGAAAAACAATGATTTTTGAAATTATTATTATATGATCTACATTTTTTATGTTTATTAATACACAATTTGCACAAAGAGGAACAGGAAAGAAGTGAAAGGGTGAATGTTGAGTGTTGGAAACGTAACGCGTGAGCGTTAGTAAAAATAGACTCCAACCCGGGGAATCGAACCTTGGCCGTCGACTCGAAGCCCGATGCGCTACCACTGCACTAACCGCGGTCTTCGGGATAGAAAGGGGAAAGCTATGTGACGTGTACTATGTACCACGTTACAATATGATCGCACGCTGAAACGCTTTGAAAAATTACACTCGTTGAGGATTCGAACCCTGCCTAGAACTACCTAACCTTATAACTATTACCGACGCATTAACCAACTGAGGTATCAATCGAATGAAAAGTATGTCTGTACTTCCTCGTTGCTTTCTTAATCTTTTTGTTTCCGCTAATTGTAAATTTTTCAATTGATCTTCTACAATATAAAATAGATTCTCGAAAAACTTTTTAAAATTTTAGTTTTAATTTACTTTTTCTTAAAATATCCTACTTTAAACCGACATAAAAAATTGTTAACTGATAACAAAAAACATCAAAATAGTAGTTCTAAAACTTTTTTTAAGATCGTAACCTTGTTTTATTCCACCATAAGTACATTAGGGTGGAGTGAAAATGCTACAATTTATTGAAATATTATTTATTTTAAAGTTATGCACATTTCCTTCTTGCAATTTTATCAGTTTTAATTTTAAAAAACGTCATGCTTGAACTATGTCGCTTATTATTAAGTTTTTTCTTCTTTGAGGAAGTTACACTCAAATTGTTTGAACCATTTTTAACCGTTACACTTTTGCCCTGATTGTGATGTAAAGAAAAACAATTTTCGTGGCATGTTTCTTCGGCTTAAATTAAACTTAATTTAAAAATTAATTAATTTTAAATTGATTTAAACAAAAACAATGTGCAATTAACTTCAACAAAACTTTTTTCCAATTTCTAATTTTATATTACTATTCACTAACAAAAACTGTACTTAGAAAAAATTCATCATAATTTTTTGGCCCATAGAAAATTGGCGACAAAATTGGTCAAAAATTGAGACTTTGAAAGTCATGCGAGAACAACATTTTCTTTAGCCTTGATTTGTCTTCCCAAAAGGCAACTTTTCCGCACTTATACGTTCTGAGTTTCTAAAAATCGGGGTTTTCACTGTTTATAATAGATATTTTACATGCGAAATATGGCGTATATGGCGTATGGTATATGGCGAAGTTATTTAGAGTTAATTCTGTTGAAAAAATGACATCTGCTGGTTGAAAACTGACGAAAATCTGTAGTTGTTTATAAAATTTATTTAAATAAATAACAACTATTGTCGCTTGACAAAGTCTTCTAATAAATAAGATCCTTCATGCGTATCGGGCAGTCGATTTCTTAACAAAAAAGAACATCTATTTATTGACAAGTAGTCAAGTTGTGAATTGGTTTATAAAATTGTTTATAAATTGAAAATTATTGTTGACTGGTACAGCAACATAATGGAAAGATTTTCTTACGTAATTTAAGATAGATTCTGTTGATAAAACGAAACCTGCTGGTTAGAAATTGACGACACCTTGTATTTGTTTATCAAATTTATTTGAACAATGCACAATTTTTATTAGGTATTTTAGAAATTGTACATATTATTTATTTCAAATCAATCTTAGATCAATTTTGTTATAGGAACGAAGTCTTCAGAGCGCGAAATGGCTAATACATGCATTTGTTCACTAAGTTTGTTTATATCATTAACAATTACTTTGGATTTAAGAAAACTGGCAACTGAGTACTTTCACTGATTAATTTGCTGATAAAAAAATTGTTTAAATGTTGTAACCTGCTAGATATTATTTATAAGGAGAGTATTTACTGATTTCATGATTTTTTTTGCATAAATAGAAGAAGTTGCAGAAAAATGGGATCGTTTATGAAAAAAAAAATATTTAAAAATTTAATTTTGTTGTTAAATAAAAAACGAATACAAAAATTCAAAAATCAGCTCTTTGAAGTTTAGTTAACTTTTATTTGAAAAAAAACATGCTTAAATCGGATCAAAATTATTGTAAGCTCTAGACTAATTTGTCCGGAAAAACTTTTTTCGCCCCACTGTGCGCCACATTCAAATTATAAAAAGATATTGCAAAAAAACGTCAAATTTCGGTATTAGAAAAATTAGAATAACTCTGGAAATAATTATCATTTTATAAAGCTCTTGGGCTCATTTTCAAAAGGTTTCATAGTATTTTTCTAAATCGTTATGATATTTTTAGAATTTGTCCCCTAGATTCTGACCTGGGGTCAAACTTGGTGCTTAAAAGTCGCAAAATTTCAAAAATGTGTAAATACTTACAAACATTTTTTTAAATCATTGTTTGTCATATTTAAATAAATTTTAGTAACATTTATAAAAATATAATTCTCATCATACCTCAATCGAAAATTCGACTTTCGATGCCTGCGGAGCGGGTCGAAAATCGAATTTTCAACCCTAGGGAAGAAAGTGACAGATAAATGTAATTTTTATTAGGAATCTGTATTATCATCGGAGATGGTAACGATCGATCAGGAGAGAAATCCTTTCACACACACTGTGAAAATGGAAATCTACAATATCGATCAAAGTTATATCCTCTAATACAGAAAATCTTTTAACGTCATCTCAGACTAGATGGAGCTATAAATAAAAATTTTTTTAAATTACATTTGTTCAGAAAAAATATCTTCTCCTTTCGCTCAGAATTCATCCTTTCGTATTTCAGAAAAAGGATTCTTCCTCTGATCTCTCTAGTAGCTCAGTGGTTAGAGCACCTGACCGGAAATCAGTTGACTTGGCGTTCGAATCCGAGCGGAGCGGAAGGAGAAGATATTTTTCCTGAATAAATTTAATTAAATTTTTTTTTTAATTTATAGCTTCATCTAGTCTGAGATGACGTTAAAAGATTTTCTGTATTAGAGGATATAACTTTGATCGATATTGTAGATTTCCATTTTCACAGTGTGTGTGAAAGGATTTCTCTTCTAGTCGATCGTTACCATCTCCGATGGTAATACAGATTCCTAATAAAAATTGATTTGTATACAGGGTGTCCATGTATTCAAAATACATATTCACATTTTCTGATTCCTTGTAAAAAACTGAATAGAAAATGATCAATAAAAAAATTTGATTAAATGCATAATTACCGAGTAATTAGCAATTAAAGATTAACCAATAAAAAAAATGCGTTAGATAGCCGACAGTCCATGTGCCATCGCTAAGAGTGTGTGAGAATACAAGTTAAGAACGTATAATTTCTCCTCCGCTTATTTTTGTAGGAGGCTTTGACTCTTTGGTGCAACTTCACACTTAAACGAGGTTTGAAAATTAAAAAGTAACTTTTTCGTAGCAACCAAATTAGAAAACATTGCTCAACGAGTTAATTCACCGAATCCGTGGAATTTACGGAATTCACGGAATTTATGGCATTGACGGAATGCACGAAATTAATGAAATTCACGGAATTCATGGAATTCACGAACTTCAAAGAATTCGTGGAATTCAGACTGTCCGTACCAGTAAAAAACATTTTCGGTACCGGTAAAAAAAAATACCGGTACCGACAATTTTTTTTACCGGTTTTTGAAACGTACATGAAATTCAAGAAATTCAATGAGCTCACGGAATTCAAGGAATTCATGGAATTTATGGAATTCACGGAATTAACGGAGTTCATGAAATTCACGGAATTCAGGGAATTCACGGAATTCTAAGAATTCTCGGAATTCACGAAACTCAAAGAATTCGTGGAACTCACACTGTCGGTACCCGTAAAAAAATTGTCGGTACCAGTAAAAAAAATTACCGGTACCGGCATTCATGTAATTCACAGAATTCACGGAATTCAGGGAATTAACGAAATTCAAGCAATTCACGAAATTCACCCCTTCCAACAGCATGTGGCGGCTGGATGGCACCCCTGTAACTGGTCGCAGAAATAATGTTGGTCAAACCCCTACCCCTTTCCAACACTTCATGGGGTGGGAAGGCAACCCTGTGTCTGGTCACAGAAATAATGTTGGTCAAAGCTCGATCCCTGCATCTCTCTGATTCGTCTTCTGGGATTAATCACAAAAATAAGTTCAGTTTTACCACCAACCTTTTCTAATTTTTTTTAGTCTGCGACATCGACTAGCAAGATGGTACAGGCTTTGCATACAAAACCTTTTAAATACTATAAATTCTTCCGAATTCTCCGAATTTCGATACAATCATTGCATTGTTTCTAATTCTTTCACAATTAGTCTAGTTAGTCGACTGCTAAGCTAGCAGTGAATTACTATGTACTTGTTAATTGATTCCCTTAGAATTTTCACGAATTTTGTAGAATTCTCTTCAAAATGTTTTTTTTATTAATTTGAAGAGTTTTTAATACTTTTAAACCTATGAGAATACAGATTAAATTATTTGAAATTTAAAGATTTTTGAATTCTCCAAATTACTCTGAATTCGCTGAATTCTACTAAATCCATTGCAAATTTCGTAAGTCTTACCCAATAAGTCAAGTTAAGACGACGGCCTAGCTACCAGTGAATGAAGATGTACTCGTCTTTTGAATTCCGCAAAGTTGTCACGAATTCTGTGGAATACCTTCCAACACTTTACAATTAATTTAAAGAATTTCCAATACTTTTCACGCTATGAAAATACGCAATCAGTAGTTTAGAATATGTAGAAAGACTCATAAATCCTATAAATTCTTCAGAATTTTTCTGAATTTTAATAAAATCATAGCACTATTCCTAATGTTTTCCCAATTAGTCAAGTTAGGGAGTCGGCGTGGGTACGACTGAAGGAAGATGTACCCTTTATTTGAATTACACACGATTCTATCAAATTCTGTAGAAATACATTCAATACTTTTGAATTAATCAAAAGATTTTTGAATACTTTTCAAGCTGCGATAATACATATTGAATTATTTGTAAAAGAAGAGCTCATAAATTCTACGAATTCCTGTGAATCCTTAAGGGTTTTACTAAAACCATAGCACTATTCCTAATTCTTTCCAAAATTTTAAAAACTTTGAAGCAATGATAATAAACATGGAATTCTTTGGAATTTAAAAACATTGAGTCTTGCTTTTTATAACCGAAAATAAGGAACTGGCTTTGATAGACATTTTCAATCGTCTTTTCCCCAAGTTTTGCAGTAGTTTTTCGACTAGAGACTTCAAAAAAGCGTGTTCTTTTTTTACGGAAGAAGTTCATGACCTTTTAGAAAAGTGTGAACTGTTTAAAATTTGCTATCTTGGATTTTATAAGCGAAAATAAGGAATTAGCTTTGACAGACATCATCAACCGTCTTCTTCTCGAGTTTTTTCAGTAGTTTTTCGTATGCAGAGTCCAATCAAGGGAGCCTGGTTTTGACGGGAGGCACTTACGAGCTAAAAAAAATTGTTAAGTATTTAAAATTTACAATCTTAATTGCTTTATGTAACCGAAAATAAGTACCTGGCTTTGATAGACATTTTCAATCATCTTTTTCCCAAGTATTTTCAGTAGTTTTCTGACTGGAGAATCCAAACGAGCGTGTTATTTTTTGACGGGAGATGTTTACGAGCTTCTAGAAACGTTTGAATTGTTTAAAATTTACTATCTTGGTTTCTATAAGCGAAAATAAGGAACTAGTTTTGACAGACATCAACGATCGTGTTTTACCCAATTTTTTTCAGTAGTTTTTCGTCTGTAGAATCCAATGAAGAGAGTCTGGTTTTGATGGGAGAGACTCATGAGCTTAAAAAATTGCTTAGTATTTAAAATTTACAATCTTGGTTTTTGTAACCGAAAACAACTAACTAGCTTTGATAGACATTTTCAATCGTTGAAAAGGTCTATCAAAGCTAGTTCCTTATTTTCGCTTATAAAAACCAAGATAGTAAATTTTAAACAATTCACACTTTTCTAGAAGCTCGTAAACATCTCCCGTCAAAAAAGAACACGCTTGTTTGTATTCTCCAGTCGAAAAACTATTGAAAAAACTTAGGAAAAAGATGACTAGAAATGTGTATCAAAGCCAGTTCCTTATTTTCGATTACAGAAAGCAAGATTGTAAATGTTAAATACCAAGCAATTTTTTTTAAGCTTGTGAGTGTCTCTTATCAAAACCAGACTTTCTTCATTGGATTCTGCAGACGAAAAAGTACTGAAAAAACTTGAAAAAAAGACGATTGATAATGTCTGTCAAAGCTACTTCCTTATTTTCGCTTATAAAAACCAAGGTAGTAAATTTTTTAACAATTGACACTTCTCTGAAAGCTCGTAAACTTCTCGCGTCGAAAAAGAACACGCTTGTTTGGACTCTCTAGTCGAAAAACTACTGAAAATACTTGGGAAAAAGACGTTTGAAAATGTCCACCAAAGCCAGTTCCTTATTTTTGGTTACATAAAGCAATATTGTAAATTTTGAATATTAACCGATTTTTATTAAGCTCGTAAATGCCTCCTGTCAAAACCAGGCTCCCTTGATTGGACTCTGCATACGAAAAAATACTGAAGAAACTTGACAAAAAGATGATTGATAATATCTGTCAAAAGAAGTTTCTTACTTTCGCTTATAAAATCCAAGATAGTAAATTTTTCAACATATCACACTTTTCTAAAAGGTCGTAAACTTCTTCCGTCAAAAAAGAACACGCTTGTTTGGATTCTCCAGTCGAAAAACTACTGAAAAAACTTAGGGAAAAGACGATTGAAAATGTCTATCAAATCTAGTTCCTTAGTTCCGGTTATAAAAAGCAAGACTTAATGTTTTTAAATTCCGAAGAATTCAATGTCTGTTCTCATTGCTTCAAAGATTTCAAAAATTCTGTAAGTGAATTCAGAACTTTTGAGGGGAATTCTACGCAATTCGAGAGAATTCCGCAGAATTCAAATAACGATTACATCTTCATTCAGCGGTAGCTAAGCCGTCGAAATAACTTGACTAATTTGGAAAGAATTAGGAATAGTGCTATGGTTTTAGTAGAATCCTGAAGAATTCAGGGGAATTTGTAGAATTTATGAGCCTTTCAATTACAAATAATGCAATATGTATTGTCGTAGCTTAAAAAGTATCTAAAAATATTTAGTATAATTTAAAAGTATTGAATGTATTTCTACAGAATTTGACAGAATTGTGTGTAATTCAAATAAAGGGTACATCTGTCTTCAGTCGTACCTACGCCGACTCCCTAACTTGACTAATTGGAAATAATTAGGAAAAGTGCTATGATTTTATTAGAATTCAGAACAATTCTGAAGAATTTATAGGATTTATGAGTTTTTCTACATATTCTAAACTGTTGATTGCATATTTTCATAGTGTGAAAAGTATTTAAAATTCTTTAAATTAATTCTAAAGCGTTGGAATGTATTCCACAGAATTCGTGACAACTTTGCGGAATTCAAAAGACGAGTACGTCTTCATTCACTGATAGCTAGGCGATTGTGCGATGGATTTAGTAGAATTCAGCGAATTCAGAGGAATTTGGAGAATTTAAAAATCTTTATATTTCAAATAATTTAATCTGTATTCTCATAGGTTGAAAAGTAATCAAAGCTCTTCAAATTAATAAAAAAAAGAAAATTTTGAAGTGAATTCTACCAAATTCGTGTGAATTCTGCGGGATTTAATTAACAAGTACATCTTCATTCACTGCTAGCTGCAGTCGACTAACTAGACTAATTGTGAAAGAATTAGAAACACTGCAATGATTGTATCAAACTTTGGAGAATTCCGGAGAATTCGGAAGAATTTACAGCTTTTGAAAGGTTGTGTATGCAAAACCGGTGCCGCTAAAAAAAAATTGTCGGTACCGGTAAAAAAAAAGTTGTCGGTACCTGTAAACAAAATTGTGGATAGATCTTAAACTGCCAGCAAAAATATTAAAAAATTTATTTTTCTCCCATGTGTTTATTTCTACTGTTTGATCCTCCATATCGGCCATCTTGCTAGTTGACGTCACAGACCAAAAAAAATAGAAAATGTTAGGGGTAAAACTGAACTTATTTCTGTGATTGATCACAGAAGACGAATTAGAGAGATGCATGGATAGGGCTTTGACCAACATTATTTCTGCGCCTAGTCACATAGGTGCCTTGCGTCCCCAAGAGATATTGGAAAGGGGTAGTTGTTTGACCAACATTATTTCTATGACCAGTCACAGGGGTGCCTTCCAGCACCCACGAAGTGTCGGAAAGGGGTAGGGGTTTGACCATCATTAATTCTGTGTCCAGTCGCAGGGGCACCATCCAGCCGCCACGAGCTGTTGGAAGGGGTGAATTTCATGAATTCCTTGAATTTCGTTAATTCTCTGAATTCTGTGAATTCCGTGCATTCAGTGAATTCCTTGAATTAACGGTTCAAAAACCGGTAACAAAAATTGTCGGTACCGGTAATTCTTTTTACCGGTACCGACAGTGTAAATCACACGAATTCTTGGAATTTTGTGAATTTCGAGAATTCTTGGAATTCCGTGAATTCCATCAATTCCTTGAATTCCATGCATTTCATGAATTCTGTGAATTCCATAAATTCCATTTGTTCCGTGAATTTCATGAATTTCGCGAAATCCATGAATTCCCTGAATTCCTCGAATTCTTCGAATTCCGTGAATTCTTCGAATTCCGTGAATTCTTTGAATTCTATGAACTCCTTGAGTTCCATGAATTTCTTAAATTCCGTAAATTCCTTGAATTTCATGTACGGTTCAAAAACCGGTACCGACAATTTTCTACCCGTACCGACAGTTTATACACTTCGTATTTAAAAGTCTTGAAAATTTAAATAATGCAATGTATTCAAAAGTGTTTAGGGTAATTCAAAAATGTTAAAGTAATTATTTCTACAGAACTAGAAGGAATTCTGCGGAATGCTAAGAATTCAGGAGGATTCTACAGATTTCAAACAACGCATGCATTTTAATTAACTCGTCGAGCAATTTTTTCTAATTTGGTTGCTACGAAAAAGATACTTTTTAATTTTCGAATCTCGTTTAAGTGTGAAGTTGCACCAAAGAGTCAAAACCTGCTACAAAAATAAACGGAGGGGAAATTATACGTTATGAACTTGTATTCTCACACACTCTTAGCGATGGCACATGAACTGTCGGCTATCTAACGAATTTTTTTGATTGGTTAACCTGTAATTGCTAATTACTCGGTAATTATGCATTTAATCAAATTTTTTTATTGATCATTTTCTACTCAGTTTTTCACAAGGAATCAGAAAATATTAATATGTATTTTGAATACATGGACACCCTGTATAACATCTAGCAAAATAAAGCGTATTTCAGAAAAAGGATTCTTCCTCTGATCTCTCTAGTAGCTCAGTGATTCGAGCACCTGACCGGAAATCAGTTGACCTGGCGTTCGAATCCCAGCGGAGCGAAAGGAGAAGATATTTTTTCTGAATAAATTTAATTTAGATCTGTCACTTTCTTCCCTAGGGTTGAAAATTCGATCGTCGACCCGCTCCACAGGCATCTCAAGTCGAATTTTGGATTATCGATATGAAGAAAAATTGTATGCATGACTCGGGCCTCTTCACGCAATATACTATGTTTTCAGTTTTAAAAAATCATTTGGGCAGTACAATAATTTTTCAATTGAATTATGTAGACCTAATTATTTAAATAATTAGAACGTCAAAATTAGACATTTTACCAATATTATTATTATTATTATTTTCTTGAAGAAAAAAGCGAACTCAAATCGAGGTGAATCTCGACTCGGAAGAGTCCAGATGTCAAGCCATTTCGAGCGCGGATAGCACTCGGATGAGAGACCATCTGCGATGTAGAACCGGATTGTGTATTCGCTGCCTTGCAACTATAATGTCGAGGGGAAAGTTTCACGCCGAGGATGATTGTGTGCATTTGATGGGTGAGGTCGAATGTCTACCATCATACTCGACTGTGGAAAAACCGGCTAAACTAGGGAGGTGGTTTTCTGCAATTTTCCCCTCCCATGGCCAAATTTTCAGGCAGGCAAATGCGAGTACTTCCAATACAGTCGGATGCAGCCGCGAGTTATCACTGATTGTGATTAAATTAATACAAAGATTGTAAGCGCACGTTAGAAAAAGAAACATTTTCACTTGAATGATACTTTAGCAGCGAGGGTGACCTGTGTATAGCCTCGGTTTCACCGGAGTTTTAAAATATAAAGGCATAATACAATAGGTTTTAACCTAAATAAACAAAGCTGTTAAAAAATGTTAGATCTAATATTTTTTCATAATATTGTTGTTAAGAATAACAACATTTAATGTTTACATTTTCCTATGCTTACGAATTAAACTTTTCAATTGATTTTGAGCCATTTTGATGAGGAAAAAACGTGAGATCGACAAAATCAAAATATGTTCAAATTGTGTATTAAAATGTTTATAACAATGGTCATTGTTAATTATAGGGGCTGTGTCGCCCTTGATTAAACAAATTCTTGTTTATCCAACATTACGTTTGCCAAGGCTTCAAATCATGATCATTTGATCATTCTTTCCCAAAGTTTCTCTTCTAAATTGCTTCTGCGTCATCTAAATAAACATTCCACGCGAAAAGTATTTGACCTAAAAAGATAACTTTACAGATTAAGATGAAATACTTCGGATTCATCTTTGCTGGGAAGTTGAAATTAAACGAATTATTCAAGCATGAAGTGTGCGATATTCTGCTTATCGCGTTTCTGTGCTTTCAAAGTAAGTAACACACCAATTTTGATATATTACTAATTATCACATTGAATAATTCATTGATATATTTATTATTGAGTATTACCACGCCGAATTCACAAAATACAGAAAAATTCACCTAATCGACTCTTTTCAAATTAACTCACCTTCTTATATATAGGTCAAGAGAAATTTAACTACCAGTTAAAAAATTTATCTCGGATTCAAATATTTGAAAAATAGAAAAAATGCATACATTTGTGTGAGTTGACGAAAAAAGTAGATGAGATGAATTTTGATGTTTGTGATTTCAGCATGTAGTACCTCACTTAGATTTTTCTATAATCAGTATAATCAAACATAAGGTATATGGTGGCCTACTTTCTTAGCCCACACGGATAATTAATTCTTGTTTCATTCTCTAAACATGCCCAAAACATCTCAACAAATTTCTTTCATTCTTATCAAACAATGTTTCCTTTACACGACATTTTTTGGGTGTAGTTCCGAAAGCGTTGGACCTCCGATGTTTTTGAAACTACGTATACTAATGTATTTTAACGCGCTGATTACGAATATGATAGTGAAAATTGGCGCAGATTAGATTTTCGTGGGGAAACCCATAAAAAACGTATAGAATCATGGTTTTTTCTATCTATTTCCATAAATAATGGAAATTTCGAAAAATCATTCAGTCAAAAGTTGTATATCTCATAAAAATGCAAATTTTATGTCATATTTATTTTTAGCCTATGAGTAACAGTTTTCGGGATATTCGAAGTTGAAGATGGCAAATGTGACTAGTCACCGAATAGTTATTTGCGATACAAGTGCGCAAAATAGGTGATTGTGTGCGAGTGTAAATTTTGCAGCATAAGCCGGAGACTCGAAGCATGAGTCGGTGGTTAGCACACGAGCGAAGCGAGTGCGAAAATGTAGACGAGTGCTTCGAGCCGCAGGCGAATGATGCAATCACACGAGTTACCAATGACCTATGCGCACGTGTATCACACACTATTTTTTGCAACGGCCGTCCGAAAAAGTTGTTACGAGGAGGTAACGAAAAATATTAATTTTATATTGCATAGAGTGGAGTAAAGAAATTTTTTTTGAAAAAAACTTTTTAAACAAAATTGGGGGGGGGGGGGGCTACGGAACCCTAAAAACAAAAGTTCAATCATTAAAACATTTGTTCAAGTTAAATCTAAATTTATTTCAAGAAGATACCAACACCAGTGTTTAAAGTTACCTATACCAGTGTCTAAAGTGCCTCATCTCGAAAATGCGTATGCGCAGCTTTTTCACCAGTGACTAAAGTAAGCCATCTTCCAACTGCGCATGCGCGAAAATCATTCGCACACAGTCTGCTCAAATAAAGTCCTTTAGGCACAATTTAGAAGCATGAAAACGTCAACTTTAGAGGTGGGTGTTGCAAAAATAATAATGTAGGTCACGTACATAGGTTCCCCTTTTCAAAGTTTCATGGGGGGCAGTAAGGCACCCCTGTTACTGGTCACAGAAAAAATGTAGGTCACATAGATTCGACTTTCCAACTTCTTATCGGGGCGGAACTGATCATAGAACTAATGTAGGTCACGTAGGATCCCCTTTTTAAAGTATCATCAGGAGTCGGGAACAGACCTCTGTGACTGGTCACACAAATATGGTAGGTCGAATAGGTTCCCCTTTCCAATGTCTCAGTGTGTAGGGGGGGGGGGTGAAGGCACTCCTGTGACTGGTTACACAAATAGTGTAAATCACATAGGTTCCCCATTTCAACGTTTAGTGGGCAGCAGGAAGGCACCCCTGTGATAGAGGTAACAGTTTTGTGATTTTCCATCTTCAACTTCGAATATCCCGAAAACTATTACTCAGAGGCTACAAAATAACATAACATAAAATGTGCATTTTGATGAGATCTACAACTTTTGTCTGAACTATTTTTCGCAATTTCCATTATTTATAGAAATAAATGGAAAAAACCATGATTTTATCCGTTTTTTATGGTTTTTCCTATGAAAATCGAATTTGCGCCAATTTTCTCTATGATATTCGTAATCAGCGCGTCAAAATACATAAGTATACGTAGTTTCAGAAGAATTAGAGGCCCGACGCTTTCGGAACTTTATCCCATTTTTTAAGAATTCTCTCATTACTGATTTTGTCCATCCGCGTTTTACCCCAGACATTGCGCAGGACTTTCATGCCAACCGCGTTAATCTTACTCTGATCTTTTTCTTGGGAGGTCCAGGTCTCGCTACCGTACAGCACAGTGGGTGCAAGTACAGAATTATATATTGCTATTTTAGCTTTATTTGTTATATTTTTACTTCTGGTAATGGCTCATGCACTGCCGATAACGTTCCTATCCTCGTTTTTACTCCTGGCTATCTCTCCATCAATCTTTTCGTAGTAAATAAATTACCAAGATGCACGTACTTATCAAATTGTTCTATTTAACAGATAATATTTTAAACCTAAGGTTTGTCGTGAAGTTATTTATCGAACTTGATTGTCCTAACGCATTTATAGTATTTTTACACAATTAATTAATAAAAACAGGTAGGGAAACATGGATTTTTTTTCTCATACTATAATACTCTTTTTCCGCATTCAAAACTATAGGTGCATTAAAAAAAAAATTCGCCATGAAAAAATGCCATGTTCTATTTTTTTTTTTATTGATTTTTGAAAAAAAGTTTTTCGACCCGTTTTGCCCCTTGCATGGGACAAAACGGGACGCTTAGTTAAATAAAATGTATTATGAACAAAATTAATTAGAAAAGACTAAACAAATGAGTAATACAGTTACAAGAACTTGTTGTAACAAGTTTTGTTGTACATTTTTTATATAATAATGACCAAAATCAGGCCTAACAAAATACAAACTGCATTGGACCCACTGTTCGATCGAGAAATTGTGACACAAACAATCGCGACCTTCGATTTCTGCACTTGGCAGAAATCGAAAGTAATGTACGATCTACATCATGCGCAGTGTCCCGTTTTGCCCCTGCCCATTCTGCCCCAAATGTAATTTTTTCAATATGAGTCCTTAAAATAGCGATTATACTTCCAATCAAAAACGCCTCGACTCAAAAGAAGGGCTATTAAGTACACAAAGAAATGGTGCTGAAGCAATTTTATTTAAACAAACATTAGTATTACGTAGTTGAAAATCAGTCAAAATAATAACTGAGGACGAAAACGATCCATGCATCTCATAACTTGGAAAATAACAACAAAATTATAAAAAAATTGACATGAGAAATCCCGGGAACAACTCAAAAAAAAGTTCCTACAATTTCCAGTAGATGGTGTCACACTCACAGAGGAGATATAATCATTGTCCCGTTTTGCCCCTGTCGCCATTATGCCCCATGTTCTCCTAATATTAAAGCTTTAATCCGATCGGTTGACAACTCGTGAAGTATGGTATACACTAGTGCTGAATTATCCTGAAATATCTTCATGTACGTGAAATATCCTGAGGTACAGGCCAATTCAACGGCTATACCACGCTAAAAAAAACCAGTTCTCGTCCGATCACTGAAGTTAAGCAGCGTTGGGCGCGGTTAGTACTTGGATGGGTTACCATTCGAGAATACTGCGTGCTGTTGGCCCATCGTGGGTGTGGTGAGCCCACACTTGTAGTTATTTACTACAAGAAACTATCCACATAGAAACACTCCCGAAGCAGGTAGTGTCACGCCTACCCTGAAAGGGAAATGGCTTAATGGTATACTTACTTACTTACATTGAAATGTCCTGAAGTATCCTGAAGTACCTGGAAATATCCTGAAGTACCTGGAAATATCTTGAAGTATCTTGAAATATCCTGAAGTATTTTGAATTATTGTGAAGTATCTGAAATATCCTGAAGTATGTGAAGTATCTTGAAGTACGTGAATTATCCTGAAGTACTTTGAAATATCTTGATGTATGTGAAATATCCTGAAGTACATTGATATATCATAGTGTACCTAAAATATCATCAAGTATCTGGAAGTCAGTTGAAATCTTTCAAATTATTTTGAATATTGGCGTTCAAATTGATATAAATAAATAGTGCTAAGGGCATGTAAAAGACATGCCCTTAAACTGCTTTCTATGGGAATTAAAAACAATGTTGAGGACATTTTGGATGTTTGAAAAAAGTAGTAATATGGCAATCAATATTTTAATTTATGGAGATCACGAACTGGAAAATAAAAGTTGGTTGAATCAGACTCACGTTTTGTCGAAACCTATCTCTATGTTTCGGATACTTATAGTTGTGGATGTAAGCGTCGCTGCGAAGTACAAGTTGGTTATAAATGTGAAAAAAAATCAGAGTTAAATATTTTCCTCTGAAAAACACAATCCATGAGTAATAGAACGAAATCAGAAACAATAATAGAGTCAATTTATTCTGAAACATACACTTAGAACAAAATTCACCTTGAGCGACTCTTTTTTTTTCTCATAAAATCAAAACCAAAATAAAAAAAATCAGATTTTATAATTTTGCTTCTTTTTACTTTTTTCTACTCTAAAACAGTTATCAGATGCAAGAAAGTCGTTTCTTATACACAAAAAAGTGCTGAAAAAGTAACAAAAAAATGTTTAAAAAAACTTAGTGATTTAAATTTTTCAATTCATAATACAAACGCTACTTGAAATTAGTCTTCTTTTTATGTTTGTACCTAGAATTACTCAATTTTAAAGGTTATAAATTACCATTGTGAAAAATAAGTAAAATATCTTTAAAATTTTTTATTTTAAACCAAAAACATTTGTATACTTCAATATAAATGCAGCTGCAGGCATTGCATTTAAAATGCGTTGATTTAAAGATATATTTCGAAAAGAAAATTGAAAGTAGTGATCGACTTCCAAGAGAAGCGACTAAAAGTAAGAGAGTGACTTGTTGGCTTTGAATAAACATTGAAAACGGTATGTTTTCACATTTTTAATGTTTAAATTTAAGCAATTAGAAAGTGCAGTCAGAAAAGTCTTCCTAAGTTTTTGCGTATTTCATTCAAATATTTTCTAAGCGATAATTCCTATTTAATTCACCTTGTTTTCCAGTAACCAATATGCACTAGAAAAAAAATCGTCAAGGCCGAGAAATCAAAATTGGAAATACAGCGAATTTAAAAAATTTTGATTTTGATATTTTATGAGATTACCGTTAGAACTTCTGGTTTACACATTTTTCTGAGCATCTGTAAACTTGTTTAGCATAGAAATACACTAGAAAAAAATCGATAACATCCAGGAGTCGAAATTAGAATTACAGAAAATTTTGAAAAGGCCCCGGCTCACATCTATGAAAAATATGGTCCCGGTCGAATTGGCTGAAACTGTGGTATAAGGTAGTTTATAATATCCTGATTAAATAAAGTCCTTAAACACTGGGTCCAAAAAACGCCAGGTTTCGAGATAGGAGGGACCAAATGTCACTTTTCATGGACGCGAGTGAAGGTCCACGGACCCTTGAGGACAAAGCATGAAATGACAAGTCACATGACATGGCATGACATGATACATCACATGACATGAAACATGATACATCACATGACATGAAACATGATATATGAGATGACATGACAAGACGCCTGACATGACGTGACACATGACGTGGCACATGACATGACACATGACATGACACACGACATGACATGGCACATAATACGACATTACATGAAATGTCATGTCATGTCATGTCATGTCATGTCATGTCATGTCATGTCATGTCATGTCATGTCATGTCATGTCATGTCATGTCATGTCATGTCATGTCATGTCATGTATCATGTGTCTTGTGTTATGTGTCTTGCGTCATGTCATGTCGTGTTATGTGCCATGTCATGTTATATATCATGTCGTGTGTGACGTGACACATGACACGACACGAAATGACACATAACGTTAGATGCAATGACATGACATGACACATTACACATTTGTCATGTCATGTCATGTGTCTTGTGTCATGTAATATCCTGTTATGTGCCATATCATGTTACATATCATGCCATGTGTGACAAGATACATGACATGACACGAAATGACACATGACGTTGCATGAAATGGCATGGCATGACACATAGGACATGTGTCATGTCATGTCATGCCATGATGTGACATGATATGTAACATGACATGGCATAATATGACATGTCAATGACACGCCACATGACATGACACATGATATGACATGTAACATGACATTACATGAAATGACATGACATGAACTGACATGTCACATGACATGGCATGACATGACACATTACATGACATGGCATGACATGACACATCACATGACATGAAACATGACATATGAGATGACATGACATGACACATGACATGATTTAACAGATGACGTGACACATGACATATGTCATGACACACGACATGAAACATGATCATGTCATGTCATTTCATGTGTCATGTCATGTCATGCCATGTGTCATGTCATGTTATGTGTCATGTCATTTCTTGCTATGTGATGTGTCATGTCATATCTTGTTATACGATGTGCCATGTGATGTGTTATGTGTCATGTCATGTGTCATATGAAATGTCATTTAATATGTCCTGTCATGTCATGTTTCTTATGACATGTCATATAATTTGTCATGTCATGTGTCATGCCATGTCGTGGTATGTGCCATGTCATGTTACATATCATGTCACGTGTCATGTCATGTGTAACATGACAAGAGACATTACATGAAGCAAAATGACAAGATATGACATGATACATGACATGGCACATAACACGACATGACATGAAACGTCATGTCATGTGCAATGTCATGTGTCATGTCATGTGTCATTTATCATGCTATGTGTCATGTCATGCGATTTCATGTAACTTCATGTTTCATTTCGTGTCATGTCATGTCATATGTCTTGTCATGTTATTTGTCATTTTTTTATGTCTCGTTTCATGTCATGCGTCATATCATGTCATCTTATGTGTCATGTCATGTCATGATGTGTCATGTTTCATGTAATGTGATGTGTCATGTCATGCCGTGTCATATGATGTCATGCCATATCGTATGACATGTCATTTCATGTCATGTCCTCCAGGTTCCGTGGAACTCCTCTCGCGTCCATGAAAAGTGACATTTGGTCCCTCCTATCTCGAAACCTGGTGTTTTTTGGACCCAGTGTCCAAGGACTTTATTTGATCAGGATATTATAATAGCTATTTACTTGAGAAGTGTGGAAAGTAGGCAATTCCCGATGAGTGTGAAGTTGGCGTCACGAGCCGAAGGCGAGTCATGGCATCACACGAATCGGGGATTGCCTCCCGCGTGAAAAAAGTTTGCATGGCTCACGCATGGCAATAAACTTGGAAATATCTGGCTAAAGCATGGCTCACGCATGGCAATACACTTGGAAATATCTGGCTAAAGCATTGGTCACGGCTGAATGGTAGCATGGTTAAAGCCTTGCTCGTGTCCGTCTTCGATGCTTAGGACACGCTAAACACAAATTAATATTTTGAAGAACATGCAAGTGATAGAGAATATTAGCCAGCGTTGAAAATTAAAATCTTAAGTTTGCCAATAGGCGACACCCGAGTGCACCGGAACGTGCACCAGGTCGTTCAAGACGTCATCTACGAGAACTTTTTTGAAATTTTAATTGTGTCGATAGCCAAAACAACTACCAATGGTGAGTCGCCGATCAGGGTGCACCGGATCGCGCACCAGGTCGTTTAGCACGTATT
>CAKNYM010047513.1:0-15326 GCA_932195095.1 Andricus curvator | reverse complement strand
GACACAATTTAAATTTCAAAAAAGTTCTCGTAGAATACGTGCTAAACGACCTGGTGCGCGATGCGGTGCACCCTGATCGTCGACTCACCATTGGTAGTTATTTTGGCTATCGACACAATTAAAATTTGTAAAAAGTTCTCGTAGAATACGTGCTCAACTACCTGGTGCGTGATCCGCTGCACCCTGATCGTCGACTCACTATTGGTAGTTATTTTGGCTATTTTCAACGCCGGCTAATATTCTCTATCACTTGCAGTTTCTTCAAAATATTCATTTGTGTTTAGCGCGTCCTGAGCATCGAAGACGGACACGAGCAAGGCTTTAACCATGCTACCATTCAGCCGTGACCCATGCTTTAGCCAGATATTTCCAAGTGAATTGCCATGCGTGAGCCATGCTTTAGCCAGATATTTCCAAGTTTATTGCCATGCGTGAGCCATGCAAACTTTTTTCACGCGGGCTGCTTCTCACACTTGTCAAGTACAATACTTTTCAGAGCGAGTCTAAGGAAAAAGTTCGATTTTCGGAGTGAGATTCTCAATAAATAAGTGAATTTGTTTATTTACTTGCACGTGGCTAGACCTGGTGTGAATTGGATCATGTTATAGTGTAGTCTCCAATCGCATTTAGAGTGTTTAGGTTTTAGTTTTCATTGTGCTTTACTTCGTGTAACAGAGTGAGGTTAGAAAACGACGATCAATGTGAGTCGTATTTTCTATACGTCTCATTACATTGTTCCTTTGGCTACTTTACAATCTCTAGAGGTGTAAAGTGAGAATCTCAGAAATCGGCAACTTTCCAGAGTCTACGGAGGCACGGAAAATCGAACTTTCTGCAGACGTGCTGTGAAAACTACATTATACCACAGTTTCAGCCAATTTGACCGGGACCATATTTTCCATAGATGTGTGCGGGGTCCTTTGGAATTTAGTATGTCATAAAATTATTTTCGATTTTTTACTAGTGTATTTCTGTGCTTAAAAATTCCACAAATGCTTGAAAAAATTATAAAATCATATGTCAAGAAAATAATTCTATTAAATACCAAATTCCAAATTTTGAAGTACTTCTAATTTCGACTCCTGGATCTTTTGGATTTTTTTCTAGCGCACTTCCGTGCTAAAAACCCCACACATCTTTAGAAAAATGTCTAAAGCACAAGTTATAAAGATAATTTCATTCAATTTTACGTACTCGACAAAATTCTTCTGTTATTTACAAAGGAGCTCACAATTTTTACTGAAAACAGCGGTGAACTAAACATGAATTATCTCTTAGGAAATAATTGATAAATATACGCAAAAATTGCGAAGACTTTTTTGACCTTCAGGTATGTAATAAAATTGAAACTCAGGAAAATTTAAAAATTCTACTAACGAAAAATTTGTTAACACTTTTTTTTTAGCGTCGTGACCATCAGGCTGCATGTCTATCAATTCTAAATTGTTTACACTTTTTTAGGATCCTAATACGCTACTTTTTCGCACTGTAAACTGAAAAAAAATTTACGTGATTCAAGGAAATGCGTTTCTTTGGTTTTTTTCTTTCGACCGAGGAATTATTTACTTCAGTTAAGTTAATATTGTTTAGAAGCAAAAGATTGACGCATCCATTCAAAGAAATGATTTCTTTGGTGACATTTCTTTAATATAAGTAAATATTTCTTCGCATTAAATGTGAAAAATATTAAGTCAAAGAAATGATTTCCTAGAAGGTAGGAACCTAGGTTTATTGAATATGTTTTAGGCGCCTAAAGAACTCCTTCTTTAGTCCAATGAAATCGATTCCTTGAAAGGGATAAATAATATATTTAAAAAACAAATAAATCATACATCATTGCGGAGCAATTAATTTTTTTTTTTTGAGTCAAGAAAATTTTCACTCAAGATAAATGAATTTTCATTCAATTGACTTCAGATTAAATTCTATATCGATTCTATAAGATATTTCAGATCCTTACAGAATCGATATGGAATTTAAATTGAACACAAGTTAACAGGAAAACCACACTATATTCTTCAGTACTAGGCAATTTCTGATTTCTAACTTTTTTCAACCCACTTTACCATTCAATCAAATTATTACGTGTTTCTGGAAATTATACATTGTATCACTTCAAATAAATCAGCGGCGTAGCCAGGAATTTTTTTCGGGGGGGGGGGGGGGCTGACCTTAGGGAAGTAGGGCAAAAAAGGGTATCCGAAAAATAAAATTGCTTAATATTGAAGTTAACAAACATAATTGTTTAAACAATTTATTATTGTTTTTAATACTATTCTCTTTGAATAATGTTAGAAAGTTGCGCTTTTTTCTGAAATTTTCCACTTTTTGTCTATTTTTCACTTAGAGTGTGGTAATAATTGATGAAATTCAAAAAACATAATTGTTTAAAAAAAATTATTATTAGTTGCAACTATCTTCGATAGTAATGCTATGTAATTGCGGTTTTTTCAGAAATTTTTCACGTTTTGTCAACTTTTCACTTAGAGCGAGGTAATAATCATAGCAATTCAACAAACATAGTTGTTTAAAGAAATTATTATTGTTTATAACTATCTTCTTCTATATTAATGCTAGATAGCTGCGTGTTTTTTCTAAAAAATTTCACTTTTTGTCAATTTTTCACTTAGAGTGAGGTATAAATTATTGAAATTTAACAAACAATTGTTTAATTAAATTATTATTGTTTAGAACTATATTCTCCTATAATCATGCTAGATAGTTGCGGTTTTTTCTAAAAAAATAACTTCTTGTCCACTTTATACTTAGGAGATAATAATAATTGCAAGTTAACAATCATAATTGTTTAAACACTTATCATGGTTTATAACTATGGTCTCATAATTTTTCAGCTTTTCTTTACCTTTTTAGTTAGGAACAAATGTGGGCGTCCGAATGAAAATGGTCCTGATGACCGATATGGAGTTACATACAGAATCATATAACCGGATAAGCTCCCGGCATTTTAAGCCCAAGACGAACCCTTTAGGTTTAAAAACGAGTCGCCGGGGCATTTTTGAAGTTGTAACATCGAAAAACCGCTTTTCGAGAAAAACACATTTAATGTTGGCGAGAACCATAAGCACACATGTTACTTGCTTTCAGGACATAATTATAGTGAAAAAAATGCAGTATAGGTATTAGTATTATTCGCCACTTAAATAAAAAAATAATAATCTTGACCCTGATTTAGAAAAATTCGTCATGTGGACGCCCACAAATAATAAACATTAATATTAATTTAAACAAAAAGGCTCTCAAGGAAAATTTATATTTAATATGATTTATGTGTAGAAAATTTGAAGAATGTTTCAAATATCTATTTTATTTCAGACAAATATAATAACAAAAAAGAAAGAGATTGTTTAAGAAATGATTCTCTATATATTGTTTATTTATTATATGTTCATAACTAAAAAGACAAAGTAATGTTAAATTTTTTTAAAATAAACCGCAACTTTCTAATTATCTAAGAGAAGACAGTTATAATCAATAATAAACTATTAAAACAATTATGTTTATTAACTTGCATTAGTTATAACCTCATAAAGTAAAACTAGAGTAAGACTAGAGTTGACAAAACTAATTATTAAGTCCCTCGAAGCGAAAAGTGAATAAAAATTGGAATATTTCAGAAAAGACCGCAAATTTCTGGCATTATTGAAAGAAAATATTATTAAAAATAATAATAAATTGTTTAAAAAATTATGTTTGTTAACTTGAATTAATTATTACCTCACTCTAATTGAAAATTCGACCAGAAGTGAAAAATTTCAGGAAAAACTGTAATTTCCTATCATTATTCTGAGAGAATATAATAAATATTATTATTATATATATATATATAATTATATATATATATTATATTATTATATATTATATTATTATATATATTAAAATATATATTATTATATATATAATATATATATTATTATTATTATTGATATAAATAATGATGAATTATTTAAGAAATTTCTGGTGAATTTAATTGATCATTGTTTTGCTCTAGTTGAAAAGATTAAAATAAGTTGAAAATTCCGAAAAACCGCGACTTTTCAAATCTATTCTAAGAGAAAATTGCTAAAAACAATAATAAATTGTTTAAACAATTCATTTAAACCTCTAGTTATTAATATGAAGTAGGATTTTATGTAATATAAACAATTTGTATTTCAAAAAACCGCAAAAAAATTATATTTAGCGCCAGAAACTCGCGAAACACAATTTTTCACTTATGGGGGTTTTTGGGATCCTATAAAACAGACTTATGGTGGTGATATTTAAAAATTAAGTTTTGATTCGTATTCTATTACTAACTGTGAAAAGAAATGTTGAGTTTCAACTCGATACATCTAATATTGACGATTCTGAATAAAACTTACAAAAACGTCTTTTTTCATATGGGAAATACGTGTTAAACTTCATGGGGCTTGCGGAACCTCTAAATATAATTTTAAAAATACAAATTTGTTGGGGGGGGGGATTCGAAAAAGTTTGGGGGCGATATGCATGCAAATTCGAGAAAAAATATTTCCAATGCATTCTGAAGAGCACTTTAGTTTACAATGAGGGGCCTTCCTAATTTATGATCCACTTACGAATTTCTACCTTTCAGGTAGTTGTTCTGGATTAGGACAAAGCTTGTACTTATATTTGAATTTTAGGTGTGCTAAAATCTTGTCTTATGGCGCTGGCCTTTGAGTTAACTTAATTTTAAACGTGAAAATCTACAGTTTACTGCCTTAATTTTCGCAGGTAACATGAAGAATAGACGCACCAGTTTATAAGATACTCTATAATAATCCCTCTTTCTCATAAGCATTTATGGCAAATAACAGAGCTGTCAGAACATAGACACAAGCTGTTGTAAATAGAATGAAGTTTTCCAGTGTATAATAGACGTGATTACGAAAGTTCGGGGGGGGGGGGCTTGAGCTCCCTCAGCCCCTCCCCTGGCTACGCCACTGAAATAAATATATTACACTTGTAGTAGTTTTTTACTACAAGAAACTATCCACCTAGAAACACTACCCGATTCGGGTAGTGTCACGCCTACCCTGAAAGGGAAATGGCTTAATGGTATACTTACTTACTTACTATACATGCTTAAGGAGAGATTTTAGTACATCAAAGAAATTTTTTTTGAAATACAAGAAAATGCTTATTAAAAGTAATGAATTTCATATATAATTCAAGGAATAGTAATTTTGTAAAGTCATATTTCTTTCTTCCAAAGAAATATTTAATTAAGTGACATTAGACCTATATTAGACTGAAGTACTTCAGTCTTGAAAAGATGTAACTGTTTTCTCGAATCAAAGAAATATTGATTCCTCACCGCAACTGGTTTTGAACATTAATGAATGCCAGCTTTGATGTAAAAATTGGTGGATTTATTATCAAGCTATATTGATTTCCTTCAAGAAAAAATAGATGAAAATTCAAATTGCGTTTTTTTGAAACAAGAAATTGTATTTTTTGGACTATGAAACTGCTATTGAAGTCAACTACATATTTCTTTGTGTGAAAGGAATATTTTTTTGAATTTATCACATATTTCTTTATATAAATCGCAATTTTTATTTCCAAGGAATTACAATTTCTTTCAATCAATAATACCGTCCTTACACTCGAATAATGTTTTATAGAATCTGCTAAATATTTCTTTGAAATATTGGAACGTTAATTCGAACCAAAACCATTTCTATTCTCGTCAACTGTCATTTCTTTGGTGCCAGGAAATATTTATTAAAGTTTGCAGTACGCTTTTTTGAAACAAAAAATCACATCTTTTCATTAAAAAAACTTTTATTTTATCCGATCTACATTACTTTCACTTAAGGAAATATTTCTTAGAATTGAAATTATATTCGATCATATCAACTGATTGATTTTTAAATCGAAACGTCTAATTTCATTCAGTTAAGGACATCGTCCATTCGCTCAAATAATATTTCACAGGCTGAAGTAATTATATATTGCCTTCAATAATTTCCTGTTTTTCATACAATCAAAAGATTTCTTTGGATTGAACAAATACATGATTGGACGTATTTAGTACGACCATTTCTTGGAATCAAAGAATTTTTTTTCAATTCAAAAACTTTTTTTTTCAGTGATCAAAAAGAATTTAACAACCTCTTTATGAAAGTAGAGTTTTCGACAGTTTTACAATATTTGCATGTAAGCTTCTGAATATGCATTACAATGTGAAGTAACGCGACTCATATAAACTCATATAAACAAAATACTCGTAAGTCAACTTTTTGAAATTTATAAATCCCCATTAGCAGGTTATGAAAGATCATAAAATATTTGTCAATAGCTCAATCGATGCGTCTCAAAAAAGCCTACAAATCTACTTTAAACTTTTTGCGGAAGACAATACCTATAAACCTGGACATCAGTTGTAACTATACAATCAGTCCAAAAGTTTCGTGATAATATACATAATAAAAGCCCGGCTGCAATATAACAAGATAGCAGGAGAGAGTTGGATATGGTGCCGCGCTTTATCTAAGCCCTAATAGCACGGAACGTTCCGGGAACGTTCCTGGAACGTTCCGCGGGCACCTTTGGAACGTTCCACTGGGACCTGAGGGGAACTTTCCATTATTGTTATTTTTAACAACAATTATCTCGTAAACCGTAAGAGATAGGTAAAAATGGATGTCATTTTTGAGTTTTGAGTACCGCACATACTACACTATAATATGATATCCGTATCATAAACTGACATCGATTTTGACCTATCACTTATGGTTTACGCGATATTTATTAATAATAATAACAATAACGTTAATTTAGGTTTGGAACGTTTCAGTGGAACGTTCCTGGAACGTTCCCAAGCGGCGGACATTTTACACGTTCCGTGAACGTTCCGGGAACGTCCCAGGAACGTTCCGTGCTATTAGGGAGGAGCTTCAAACGAGTCGATTTTAGTCGATGTTTATAATTGACAAGTTTACGTCTACAAGGATGAATTGTTTAATGTAATATTTTAACCACATAATCTAAAGGCTAATCATGCACACGTGCATGACTAGAGCCCTTTTTCGATAAATTGTCTTTTTTTTGTTTTTTAATAATTGAAAATATGCTAA
This sequence comes from Andricus curvator, assembly GCA_932195095.1. Classification (NCBI taxonomy): domain Eukaryota; kingdom Metazoa; phylum Arthropoda; class Insecta; order Hymenoptera; family Cynipidae; genus Andricus; species Andricus curvator. Next base: position 8,223 of record CAKNYM010047513.1, on the reverse strand, counting down.
ATTTTCTTCGCCTGGAAACGGACAAGCCGCCATCGAGACTGCACCCATGATGAACCGAAAACAGGCACTCGCCGTTTAAGGAGGGCACAACGCAGTGGTGGCAGACGTTGATATCTGTCGCATGCGCAGTAGTGATTCCTGTGTATGTTTAGGTTTACACGTGGGGTTATATAACCTAAAAATATACAAGAATCACTACTGCGCATGCCAGAGATAGCCGCGTTCTGTCACCACTGGAACAGCGGGAGAACGAGCCCATAATTTTTTGACAATACTGGAACCCAGAGGATATACTTGACTGATGTCATGCTGGCGGTTGTATATGCCTCACCCGACTTTCCTATTGTTAGAGGATTAGAGCCGACTGTGAGAAATAAAAAATTATTAAAATATTAAGGAATTTTATTTTAATAGGCTGCATTAGGTTCACTAGATAATGGCGAGAAGATTAAAAAAAGATAGAAAAAATCGGTTAATTCGTCCAATCTCAGTTGGGAGTTTTCGTAATTTTGCATTCACTTTAAGATTACCTTCATTATTGACAATATTAACCGATTTTCCTAATCTTGTTTTTCACTTTTTCGTAAATTATATCAGGAAATTTATTCAGCTAATGAAAATTTAATTGAGCCATTTTTTTCGTAATTTCAGCGATTGTAACAGGCCTTCATCTCATAACAATGAAAGGTCATCCATTGCAGATAAAGGAGATGTGTAATGTAGTACGATGACTGCATTCATGTATGTATTCATTATCAACGGGTGATTTAGTTTGGTTTTCAATGAAAGACAAAAGCAAATGCAAGAAGATCAGAAATATGTCCCTCAAAATCAACGACGTTATCGAAATGTTTTCGCAACAAAAGATACCCTTTTATTTTCAAATTCTACAAAAAAAATGCTAAAGAAAGATGCTGCTTCAAGAATTGGAAATTGTTGTATTGTAAAAAGTATGGAATTGCAAATTATTCAATTTTCAAGATTTACACTCGAAAGGTATGCAATTCGCAGCCTTTTTTTAGATATTCCTTTTTCAGGATTTACAATTAAAAATTCCGAGCTACAAATCATAAATGATAATGTACTTATTATTATTATTATACCATTAAGCCATTTCCCTTTCGGGGTAGGCGTGACTTGCTCGGTTGGAGAATAGTAGTTTGCATATGGGTATATAGGTATAAGGTAGGTAGGAATATATGTATGAGGTGGATAGGTATATAAGTGTTAGGTATATATATTTTAGATTGATCTGGAATTCTCGTGTTATTTATTTAAATGACACGTTTACTCCGCAACACTGCTCCGACCCAGGTTGCTGATCAATCTCTCTAGCGATCACCCCAAGTGAAGAGCCTCACAAAATTGTTATGTATGGTTCTCCACTTGGGCCCATTAGTATCCAAGATCTTTGTTTCAGGCGTCATTCATTCTACTGTCACTCTGTTTACAAACTATTTGTCGCCACACTTTTCTGTCCTGGCATACTACTCTAGCTTCCTTCACGTCCATGCATTTTTTCATGCAAGCTCTTGTGTTCCTATGGCTTCTTATGTCTCTACGGATTAATATCTCATTTACAGATTCTAACCATTCTTTCGGCGGTCTACCTCTGGGCATTCTGTCATTTACTTTACCTTTATACACTTGTTTGGTCAGTCGTTCATCTTTCATTCTGTCAAGATGTCCGAACCATCTTAACTGATTTCTTTCCCATGTGTCAACTATTGTCTCTTTTGCACCACACTCTTTGAGGATTGTCTCGTTTCGGACTTTGTCCATTAGTGTTTTCCCGCATATTATGCGCAGAGGTTTCATGCCGATCGCGTTAATTTTACTCCTGTCCTTTTCTTGACAGGTCCATGTCTCGCTACCGTATAGTACAGTCGGTACGAATATAGAATTGTGTATGGCCATTTTAGCTTTTTTTGATATGTTTTTATTTGTTAGGATGGACCCTGCTCTACCGATAACCTGTTTACCCTTATTTATGCGCCTATCTAACTCCCCATCTATTTTTCCGTCGCTAGTGAATAGACTACCTAGATATACGTACTTGTCAACTTGTTCTAATCTCTCATCATTTAGGACAATGTTGCACATTGTTTTCTCACTCTTTCCCTCAAACACCATGATTTTTGTTTTATTTACGTTAATTTTGAGTCCCATGTCCTTCATGCTTGTATGAAGTTTATTCAACATTCTTTGCAAGTCCTCGACTGATTCTGCCATAACAATCTTGTCATCTGCGAAAGCTAACCCACGTACCTTAACTGTTTGGAGATCTACACCTTCTTCGTCGAAGAGTGCAGTTCTTAGACACTTATCCATGAATATGATAAATAGCCACGAGGACATAACGCATGATAACGCATCCTTGTTTCACGCCTTGCGTAATATCGAACCAGTCACTCAGTTTCCCGTTTACCCTTACGCTCGCTTTACTACCTGTATATATTGTTTTTATTGCTTGCAGGAGCCCTCCATTTACTCCGTATTCTTTAAGAACTTCCCAAAGTTTACTTCTATTTACCGTGTCAAATGCTTTTTCTAGGTCAATAAATGCACAGAAAACTTTCTTTCCTACTCTCAAGCTTTTTTCTGTGATCTGTCTTAGGCTAAATATCTGATCTGTACATGATCTTCCTGGCATAAATCCACTTTGGACTTCCCATATTTTTTCTTCTGTGATTTCCATTACCCTACGAATAAGTATTTTTGAGTATATTTTACTTACGGTACTTAGTAGGCTGATACCTCTGTAATTACTGCAGTTGTTTTTATCTCCCTTTCTTTTGTATATTGGTACGATAATCGCTTTTTTCCAATCGTCTGGGACTTTCCCCGTCACGATACATAAATCAAGTTCTTAATTATGTCTCGGACCTCAGTGACACAGACTTTTTCAATTGGGTTTTCTAATGCATTATGTTCTATGTCGCAGTTTTGTTGTCCTATATCTTCACCTCCTAATAGTTCTTTAAAAGAGTCTTTTAAAGCGTCTACTATCCCGTCTATATCATATAGCATTTCACCTTTGCTGTTTCTCATGCTAGCAAACTCTGTACTTTTACTTTCCTTCAACTGTTTATATAGTAGTTTCATTATTCCTCCAAAGCCGTTTTGTATTTTGTTCTCTTCTTCTGTTCTGATTTTTTCTTTACTCTCCTTGACTAGTCGTTTCATTTTCCTCTTTTTGTCTTTGTAATCATTTTTGAGTCTATTTCTCTCCTCATCGCTAAGACCTGTCATGTTTAATGTTCTCTTGTGCGCTTTTTTCTTTTCTCGCTGGGCTGCTTGAATTTCATCATTCCACCATGCATCACCAGACTTTCTTCCTACCACTGCCGTACCACACACTTCAATTGCAGTTTTAACAATGGTATCCCGTAATAAAGCCCACGCGCCCTCTATATCTTTATTGCTCGTAAGCGCTTCCCAAGTTGCCCTATCTATGCGTTCGCTTAACTTATTTTGAAACTCTATTCGCACTTCCGGTTTCTGTAAATTTTCAATCTTTATTCGAGTTTGTTTCGTTTTTTCTGTTCGCTTTCTTTTCCATCCCCGGCCTAAGTTTATTTTAGAGATTAAAAGATAATGATCAGTATTGCATTCGGAACCCCTCATGACTCTTGTATCTTTGACTAGTTCTCTTAGTCTTTCATCCGCAATAACGAAGTCAATTACACTGCGGTTATTTCCTTTACACCAAGTGTACGTGTGGATCATTTTATGTCGAAACCAAGTATTGGTAATAAATAGGCCCTTTTCTAGGCATAAGCTAACTAATTTTTCCCCGTTATAATTTTTTCTTGGATCCCCAAATTTACCTAGTACCCTTTCTGTATCTGTATCCTGACGTTGAACGCCGACCCATCCGTTCATATCTCCTAGCAGAATTATTCTTTCACCTGGATCGCAAGTACTTATTGTGTCATTTAAAGTGTCCCAGAAGGCATATTTGACTTCTCGCGGCTCACTGTCAACTGGGGCGTAGCACGCTATGATAAATAATCTTCTGATTCCTACCTTCATTCTAGCCCACAACAATCTGGGAGATACAAAATCATGATCTTTGAGATGCTGTCTTGCTTTTTTATTCATAATTAAACCGATCCCTTGACTACGATTTGATTCACTACCTACTCCTGACCATATTTCGAAACCGCCTTTCAACATCCCATTTCCTATGTTTCTACTTTCGCAACCCTTTTTCTTCGTCTCAGGTACACATAAAATATCTAGTTTCCTTGCATGCATAGTTTCTCGTAGTTCTCTTATTTTAAGGTCATTCACTCCTCTAGCATTCCAGACACCCAGTCTCCATTCATCGCCCGAAATTCGACCTTTACGTTTACCGTGTGTATGCATTTTGTCGATCCAAGTTTCAGTCCATTCCGAGGCTACTTTATTGTTTGTATTATTCATGTTTAGATTGTACACCCAACTAACACCTTTATGCGCGAAATTTGTTTTGCGAGCCGAAATCATGTCCAAGTTAAGTGATTATTCGTCGTACGGTGGATAGTCTATCTGTAACGTCAGTCCCACCAATACTTCTGTTACTGCGTGGGGGGGGGGGGTGGATGTGAGGACAGAGAAAGGAAACCGAGAGTCTCGATTGGTTGGTGATTTATGCTGAGAAGGTTACCAGCCTTCAGCAGCGTTGTATTTGATAGGAGTTAATATGTGCCCAAAGCCGAATCCTGGCAATATTATAAGTTTTAGGGAGAATTTAAGATGCATTTAGGAGTCTTTGAAAACGACGCGTCAATGCAATATTATAATTTTTAATGCCTGGCAATTTGCAAAAAGCTTTAACATGTGAGGATTTCTTGAAAATTTTGAAATTCCTTCGAAGCCATAAAAAAGCAATTGAAAATTCCTACTAATGGAGAGCGGAAAAAATCGTAAAATATTTGAAAATCTTTGAAATTTCCTGAAGCGTTATTATTTTCTTCAAATAGGCTCTTTAGGTTTGAAAAAGAGTTATGTATAGACATACATTAAATTTTCTCCTGCTTGAAAGATTAAAATAGTTATATTATTAATTGAACTGCAATATTATAATTTTTATTGGGAGAGTTTAAAAATGCATTTAGGAATCTTTGAAAATAAGGCATATATAAACATATATATCAAATTTGCTCCTGGTTGAAATATTAAAATAGTTATAATAATTGAACTGCAATATTATGATTTAAATCCTTAAAAATCCGAAAAGCACTGAAATTAATATTGAGAAGAAGAAAATTTCCAATAACATCGCAATAGAAGTTAAAAGTTCGGAATAATGAGTGATTTAGAAAGATTTTTTAGGCATAATCTCGGATAAGTTAAAGAAACCTCTGAAATACCGTAATTTCCCTGATTTATCGCGCGAAAATTCTTTGAAAGTGAGGATTTTCAAGAAAGAAAAGATTTGGAATTTCTTTCAAACCATTAAAATCAATTGGAAATTCCTTCGCATACCTAATTCTTTCCAATTCGATAAAGAGCCATATATAAACATATATGTCAAATTTTCTCCTGCTTGAAATATTGGAATACTTATAACAATTGAACTGAAATATCACAAGTTTAAGGGAAACTTAAAATGCATTTAGGAATCTTTGAAAACAGCGCGTCAAGTGAAACATCATCAGTTTAATTTTTGAGTTTTTAACCGCTTTGAAGTATCTTTCGAGTTTACCCCCCCCCCCCCTTTACTCACACTGAGGCACGATAGGCTAAAATTTTTATCAAGAAATTTCATCATTATTTGAAGCTTTGAGCTTTAAAAATTTTGTTTCAGTAAAATTAATACAAATTGATCTAAGAAAAAAAGAACTTATCTTTAAAAATATTCTCCAGGCTCTCTTCTATTTCCTGTCCAATTACAGGTTACACTTGCGGTTATACTTTGTGGAAAATTTTTAAATTTTATATTTGATATTTGGTTTCTTCCCTTATTCTCGAAAAACACGACTGGTTTCCTGAGACAGTTGAGACGAACTGATCCCTTCTCTTTTTTTTTAGGACAAAAGATGACCATATGTCTTGCATTCAATATGAGTCTATGTGCTGACAGCGCCGTGTATGAGACTATGCGCTGTGTATAAGCATAGGGAATAGTCTCATACAGAGCGCTGTCAGCACATAGACTCATATTGAATGGATGCGTCGAAATTTCCGGTCATTCAAGGTAATTTTACAGGTAAATATTGTAACTTACCATAGATCACCCAAAATTCACTTTTTTAAATTTCCATAAATTTCGTGAAATTTATGAAAAATTTCGGTAATTTATAGTAATTTTACAGGTAAATATTGTAACTTACCATAGATCACCCAAAATTCATTTAAAAAAATTTCAATAAATTTCCGAAAATATACGAAAAATTTCGGTCATTTATGGTAATTTTACAGGTCAATATGGTAACTTACTCAAAATTCATTAAAAAAATTTTCCATTAATTTCCGGAAATTTATGAAAAATTTCGGTCATTCATGGTAATTTTACAGGTAATTATGGTAACTTACCCAAAATTGACTTTTTTAAATTTCCATAAATTTCCTCCTGCATACTGTCTTTCCCAGCCTATCTTTGTAGTGAGTTGATGCATTCGTCTTTTGGTCTTATGATCAACCGTTGGTTCTGTTTTACGGTTTGCATCTGCCCAAGTTCTCGCTGCATTGAACACACTACAATTGATAGTCCAGAGGTCTGATTCTTCGGAAAAATCTCCACAAAGCTCATCATCCAGTTCATTCAGATCTTTGGGCTTGGGAGAAACCTTATTGTTGATGTTTCTCCGGGTCTTGAAGCATCGTTCTTCCTCTATTGGATGCCTGTTAGAGGTTGGTCTCAGTATCGCCTCTCTTTCTCTGTTGCCGGCTTGTTCTGGCTGCGGTTGTGTAGGCGCTCCGCTTATATAACCCCTTTTCCGGAGAACATGCAGTCGCGCCATGTAACCTTTTCGTTCAGGGGCCATACTGGTATCATAGCACTCCAGCAGGTCGTCCCTGAGTCGATCCGTCCACTTAAAAGTAATGAGATTCTGCCGGTCAATCGCATTGACTCCGTCTTGATTGGCTCCCCCAACTCTAGGGTAGTCGGCATTGTTGTCCGACCCATTGCCGGGAGCCCTGCGCGTTCGATTGTTTTGAACCTCATTTCCTACAACTATGTTGGGTGTTGTCATTCTTGTTCCCACGAGCAGCTAGGGAAAAGGGTTCGTCCATCCTTGTAGAGCCCCGCGTGTAAGGATAAGGCTGATACTCTGAGAGGTCGCCCGGTATCCCAGAGTCACCGTTTGAGACACCTCATCCAGGTGCCATTCAGCTTTCGGCACGGTTGTTACGCCTTCGCTTAGGAGTTATTCCTTCGGTCTATCCCTGGACAATTGTCCGCGACTGCTTATTAATTATTGTAACCATATTCAGCAGAAACCCTTGGTATAGGGACCCTCTATCCGCAACCCGAGGACGCGTTCGGTGGCTTTGTCATAGGCCCTTCAGTTCGATTCCCAAGGAATCAAAACCGAAAACCATATATATATATATATACATTCTCGATGTATAGTACTAATTACAGTGGCCGTTCCGCGGCGGCGAAGCTGCCGCCACAGAGTACAGCTAGTAATATATATTATTATGTATGGGTATTATTATTAATAAATCATTAAAATAAAGATATTATATAGCTGAATTAAGAATGTAGGGACTCCGAATATGTGAAACCTTCCTTACAATTAGACAGATTATAAGGGCCCATTTGAAATGAAAATAAGTGGAATTAATATATCAGAACTAGTTTTCAAACTAGTTCTCAATCCTTCTCAATTTTTTTCAATCTGTGTGTCAACTCCAAAGATAATCCGAGTGTATCCAAGGCTCACTTGTCAATCTTTCTTAATCCTAGCATCAAACCAAATTCATTCCGAAACATTGACATAGGAATAGGAGGGGACTAGGTATGTCGTAGCGGGGTCGAAATAACGAGCAGGGCGGTCTACCATCTTTGATTGCTAAACCGATATTGCGAGAGAAAGAGCAGACTGTTCTCCATCTCTCACTTACTTCCATTGCTTTTGCAAACCAACATGGTCGACTCCCCCTTGTAACTTATAATCAAACCCCGCGCCCTAGTTAGGAAGCATGTGGCTAGTCCCCTCCTATTCCTATGTCCATGATCCGAAATCATACCGAACTCACCTTTCAATCTCGAGATGGGATTCCGAT
>CAKNYM010047512.1:84112-97465 GCA_932195095.1 Andricus curvator | reverse complement strand
TAGGAGCTATTAGGTAGGAGTTAGGAGCTAGAAGTTATGGAGTTATAAAGTTATAAAGTTATAAAGTTATGGAGTTATGAAGTTACGGAGTTGTGGAGTTATAAAGATACGGAGTTAGGGCTTTCAGGAGTTTGGAGTTGATGAGTTGAAGATTAAAGAAGTTAAGGAGTTAGGAGTGTGTACTTGAAGCTAGGAAGTTTGGATTTATGGAGTTATGGGGATACAGAGTTATGAAGTTAAGTAGTTAAGAAGTTAAGGAGTTGAGGAGTTTAAGAAGTAATTGAGTTTATGAGTTAGGAGTGTGAGCTAGAAGCCAGGAGTTCTGGAGTTATATAGTTATTGAGTTATAGTCATAGAGTTATGGATTTATGGTGTTACGGAGTTAAGCAGTTAAGGAGTTAGGATTATGAGTCGGAAGCTAGGAGTTATGTAGTTATAGAGGTATGGAGTTATGAAGTTGAGGAGTTATTATGTTATGGAGGTATGGAGTTGTGAAGTTAAGAAGTTATTGAGTTATGGAGTTTGGGAGTCAGAGAGTTAGGGAATTGAGAAGTTACAGAGTGAAAAAGTTAAAAGTTAGGAGTGAGGAGTTATTAAGTTGAGGAGTTAAGAAGTGGAGGAGTTAAGGATTTGGCGAGTTAAGGAGTTGGGAGTGTGTGCTGGAAGCTAGGAGTTTTGGAGTTATGTCAATGAGTTGGAAATTTAAGGAGTTACGAAGTTAAGGAGTTAAGGAGTAAGGGTTCACGGAGTTAGGGGGTTAAGGAGTTAGGGAGCTAAGAAGTTAAGGAGTTAGCGAGTTAAGGAGTTAGGAGTGTGTGCTAGAAGCTAGGAGTTATGGAGTTATATCAATAAGTTGAAGATTTAAGGAGTTACGAAGTTAAGGTGTTAAGGAGTGAGGGGTTAAGGAGTTAGGGGGTTTAGGAGTTAGGAAGCTAAAAAGATAAGGAGTTAAGGAGTTAGGAGTGTGTGCTAGAAGCTAGGAGTTACGTTAATGAGTTGGGAATTTAAGGAGGTACGAAGTTAAGGAGTTAAGGAGTAAGGGGTTGAGGAGTTAGGGGGTTGAGGAGTTAGGGAGTTAAGGAGTTAGGGAGTTAAGGAGTTAGGGAATTAAGGAGTTAAGGAGCTAAGGAGTTAAGTAGTTAAGGAGTTAGGAGTGTGAACTAGAAGCTAAGAGTTTTGTAGCTGTGGAGTTATAGAGTTATGTGGTTATGTGGTTATGGCCTGGGGCTACGAAACCCTAAAAATGATTTCATGAGACACCCTAATATATATTTAATTTAAATATTTTTTTACATTAAGCGATTGATTAAAATTATTTAATTTTCAGCACTGGGAATGGGAATAGCAATGTCATCATTTTTGATAGCAATAAATTCCTACTTTTTGGAAAAAAGAGGACGAGCTATGGGAATAGCCATGACTTTAACAGGAATTGGCCCCATACTAATACCTCAATTAATTCGATTTTTGCTTCACGTTTATGAAGCCCAGGTACGTTTTCCAAATTACTAAATAAAATATAATTTCACATTCTATTTTTGTTATTTTTTTTTATAAATAATATTAAACCTGAGCCTTTCAGTAACTAATTTTTAACTTTCAAAAACTAATATTTTAATTGAACTTCATAAAAAAATTAAAAGTTGAATTATTTCCTCTATAATTCAAGTCAAAATGAGTGAATAATTACGATATGCTAGTCGTGTATTTGTAACGAGCCAGGCAACAAAAATACTAATTAAATCAGGTCATGCTTCTATACATAATAATGAGGTCTTTCACTGATCAATTTTATTCCACGCGGTAATTTTAAATCACTGTCACCTTCCTTGATGAAAATGACAGTTTTAGATTTCAATTTTTACCGGTCACATTTACATTTTAATATTTTTAATCGACTTTTTATCTTTGCAATTAAACTTTTATTATCACATTTTGATAATTGCCATGTAAAAGTAGAAATATATTCGATAAAGTGATGATACCAATAGACAAGAATTCTCAACCCAAAAAGACAAATCTTCAACAACGACAAACAAATTCAGTTTTAAAGAAACAATTGTATTAATAGATTTAAAAAAAATGGTTAACAAAATAATTAAACGTTCAAAAAAATAGTTGAATTTTCATTTCCATTCATTATTTTATATTTTATATTTATATATTTTTTTTATTTTATTATTTTTTTTATTTATTTTTTTTTCAATTTTTTATTCTTTATCTTTTATCATTTATTTTTAAAAATTTTTTAATTTTTCATTTTTTATCTATCATTTTTTATTTTTTATTTATTATCATCTTATTTATTTTAATTTACATGAATTTTCGAACAATAAGTTCAATTCTCAACCTAAAAAGATGAACTCTCAACAAAAAATGTAATAGTTAATATTTTAACAAAAGGGATGAAATTTTTACAAAAAGAGATGAATTTCAAGACCAAAAAGACGAATTTTTTAATAAAAAATTAATTTTCCATCAAAAAATACAAATTCTCAACAAAATACATGAATTTTTGAACAAATTTGAATTTTCAATTAAAAAATATAATTTTTAAACCGAAAATGGAAAAGGTAAAGTGACAGTAAAAAAAATTAATCTTCAACAAAATAGTCAAATTTTCAACCAAAGTGATTAATTTTCCAACCAAAAAGATACAATTTTTACAATAAAAAATGTTTGATTTAGGAAAGAAAAAAAGTTAATCCAAATTGTGGAACTTCCGAGTCAAAAGACGACTTTTCTATAAAACAGTTGTATTTTAAACCTGAAATTATAAATTTTAAACCCAAAAGTTAATTTTCAACAAAATAGTTGCATTTTTAACCAAAAAGGGGAAAATTTAAACCTAAAAGATCATTTTTCTGAAAAAATACGATTCTTCAACTAAAAAATATCAATTTTTAACAATAAATTGGTAAGTTCAATTTTAAAATATAAAAAATATTTTTGAAACAAAAAAAATAGTTTTAAACAAAAAAAAAATTATTTTTCAACAAAATATTTCAATTTTCCACCAGAGATGAACCTTGAGCGAAAGAAATAATTTTTTAACAAAATAGTTTAATTTTCATCTAAAGGAATAAATTTTCAACTAAAATGACGAATCTTCAACTGGCATATTAAAACTTCTAGTTAAAATAGTTAATTTTATCAACAAAAAAACGAATTTTTAACTAAAGAGATAAATTTTTGAAGAATAATGTAATAGTAAATATTTCAGCCCCAAAATATTATAATTTTAAATGAAAAACAATTGAATTCATTAAAAACAGACAAGTTTTCAACCATTAAAGATGATTTTTTTTTAATAATCTAAATTTTCAATCAAGAAAGATGAATTTTCAACCAAATAGTTGACATTTTCATCTAAAAAAAAAGTATTCAACCAAAAATGAAATCTATAAATTTTAAGTTTCAAAAATTAATTTTCAAAAAAAAATGAATTTTCAACAAGTTTATTTCAACCAAAAAAATAAGTTTTTAACAAAACGTTTAATCCTCAACAAGAAAGATGAATTTTCAACAAACAAGATTAATTTTTTTACCCAAAAAGATTAACTTTTTACAAAACATATGAATTTTCAACCAAATAGTTGAATTTTAAACTGAAAACAAAAAGTATTCCAACAAAAATGAAATCTTTAAATTTTAAGTTTCAAAAATTAATTTTCAATAAAAAAATGAGTTTTCAATAAGTTCATTTTAACCAAAAAAAAAAAGTCCTTAACAAAACATTTTAATCCTTAACAAAAAAGATGAATTTTCAACAAAAAAGATTCATTTCTTTAACCCAAAAAGATGATTTTCTTACCAAATATATGAATTTTCAATCAAACAGTTGAACTTTCAACTGAAAAAATAAGTATTCAACAAAAAATGGAATCTATAAATTTTAAGTTTAAAAAAATAATTTTCAACAATTTGATTTCAACCAAAAAAATAAGTTTCTAACAAAATATTTTAATCCTCAACAAAAAAGATGAATTTCCAACAAACAAGATTAATTTTTTTACCCAAAATGATTCACTTTTTACAAAACATATGAATTTTCAACCAAATAGTTGAATTTTCAAATGAAAATAAAAAGTTTTCCAACAAAAATGAAATCTTTAAATTTTAAGTTTCAAAAATGAATTTTCAATAAAAAAAATGAATTTTCAACAAACAAGATTCATTTCTTTAACCCAAAAAGATGCATTTTTTACCAAATATATGAATTTTCAACCAAATAGTTGAACTTTCAACTGAAAAAATAAGTATTCAACAAAAAATGGAATCTATAAATTTAAAGTTTCAACAAATAATTTTCAACAAAAAAATGAATTTTCAACCAAAAAAATAAGTTTTTAACAAAACGTTTAATCCGCAACAAGAAAGATGAATTTTCAACAAACAAGATTAATTTTTTTACCCGAAAAGATTAATTTTTTACAAACCATATGAATTTTCAACCAAATAGTTGAATTTTCAAATGAAAATAAAAAGTATTCCAACAAAAATGAAATCTTTAAATTTTAAGTTTCAAAAATGAATTTTCAAGAAAAAAAATGAATTTTCAACAAGTTGATTTTAACCAAAAAAATAAGTTCTTAACAAAATATTTTAATCCTTAACAAAAAAGATGAATTTTCAACAAAGAAGATTCATTTCTTTAACCCAAAAAGATGCATTTTTTACCAAATATATGAATTTTCAACCAAACAGTTGAACTTTCAACTGAAAAAATAAGTATTCAACAAAAAATGGAATCTAAAAATTGGAAGTTTCAACAAATAATTTTCAACAAAAAAATGAATTTTCAACCAAAAAAATAAGTTTTTAACAAAACGTTTGATTCTCAACAAGAAAGATGAATTTTCAACAAACAAGATTAATTTTTTTACCCAAAAAGATTAATTTTTTACAAAATATATGAATTTTCAACCAAATAGTTGAATTTTCAAATGAAAATAAAAAGTATTCCTACAAAAATAAAATCTTTAAATTTTAAGTTTCAAAAATTAATTTTCAATAAAAAAACGAATTTTCAACAAGTTGATGTTAACCAAAAAAATAAGTTTTTAACAAAACATTTTGATCCTCAACAAAAAAGATGAATTTTCAACAAACAAGATTAATTTTTTCCCCCAAAAAGATGAATTTTTTTACAAAATATATGAATTTTCAACCAAAGAGTTGAATTTTCCACTGAAAATAAAAAGTATTTCAACAAAAATGAAATCTTTAAATTTTAAGTTTCAAAAATTAATTTTCAATAAAAAAATGAATTTTCAACAAGGTAATATCAACCAAAAAAAATACAACCAAATAGTTGAATTTTTAACTATACAAGAGATAAATTTTCAATCAGAAATGTAGTAATCAAATTTTCAGTTACAATAATTAATTTTCATCCAAATAATAAAATCTTTTAAAAAAATTATTTTTTAATAAAACTGTTAAATTTCGGAACCAAAAAGAACTGTTTACAAAAAGGTCGAATTTTCAACGCCAAAGTATGATTTATCAACAAAAATTCTAATTTTCTGCTAAGTAGATATATTTTTAAAGGAATTGTTTGATTCTTAACCAAATAGTTAAATTTTGTTCAAAAATAATTGAATTTTCAACCAAAAATATAATTTTTCAAAAAATTAATTTTCAATGAAGAAAGATGAATTTTTAACTAAAAAATAAGTATTCAACCAAAAATGAAATCTTTAAATTTTAAGTTTTAAAAATAAATTTTCAAAAAATCCGAATTTAAAAAAAAAAGTTAATTTTCAATCAAATAGTTCAATTTCCTGCTGAATATTTTGATTTTCAAGCCAAAAAGCCGAATTTTCTACAAGCTAGTTAAATTTTCAACTCAAAAATATAAATATTTAACAAAATAGTTGAATTTTCTACCAAAACAGATTTATTTTTAACCAAGAGGATCAATTTTCTACTGAAAAGGTGAATCTTTGAAAATACATGAATTTTCAAACAAAAAAAAACATTAATTTTCAACCAAATACATGAATTTTCAATTAGAAAAGATCCAGTTTTTAATAAAAGTATCCATTTCTAACCGAAAAACACAATAGCTACAATTTTCAGTTTAAAAAATTAATTTAAAATTTAAAAAAATCTAATTTTCAACAAAATAGTTAAATTTTCAAACAAAGAGATGAAATTTTAACCACAATGATCAATCTTGAACGAAAAAAATGTGTTTTCAACCAAAAAATTCAACTTTTAAAGAAGTAGTTCAATTTTTAACCAAAAAGATTAATTTTTAAGCAAAGAAGATTAATTTCCTATCAAACAAATAAATTTTCAACAATATACAGTTAATTCAACAAAATAGCTAAATTTTCTACAAAAGCGATGAATCCACAACGAAAAAAATTAATTTTTACAAAAAAGTTGTCAAGAAATTTAAACGAAAAACCCAAAAATTTCCGAATTTTATTTAATATTTTTTTTCCTTTGAATTCTCTTGAATTCATCCTGAATTCTTTGAAACTTCCTTGGAATTCACTGAATTCAATGGATCCTTTTTGGATTTTCAATTTTTTTAATTCACATATTTCTCAATTAAACAGCATTTTTTAGTATTTTAAAAATTTCGTTCTATTTACTTGAATTATTTTCAACTTATCTCGAATTTTCTTAAATTTTGTCAAATTCTTTTGAATTTTCTTGAAGTTTTTTTTTTTAATTCGCCTTGAATTTTTTTTAAATATAACGAATTGTTTGAATTATTTTTCAAATAATTTAAATTTCATTTGGAATTCGCCCTAAATTCTCATTAATTTATTCTAATTTGTTTTTATATTGGAATTCTTTGGACTAATCTTGATTTTCTGGAATCTCGCTGAATTCTCTTAAATTCACTTGAATTCCTCTAAATTCGCTCAATTTTACTCAATTAAATTAATCACAAATTAGTTGTTTTTTTTTTAGTTTTTTTTTTCGATTCAACCTGAAGTTTTTAAATTTTTTCTTGAATTCTCAGCCATTGCTTAAAATTTTTTTCTATGCTTTTGAATTTTTCTCAATTCTTTTGAATTCTTTTTAATTCAGTTGAATTTTCTAAAAATTCACCTTTTTATGAATTACATCGAATTCTTCTTATTTTTCTAAAATTTATTTGAATTCACTAGAATTTTACTCAATTATACATAAATTTTTTGATTTTGGAAATTGTGTTTAATTATATTATTTTAAATTCCTATGAATTTCATAAACGTATTTCGAATTCCCTTGCATTTTTCTAAATTCACTTTAACTTTACTAAAATCAGTAGAATATTTTCGATTGTTCAAAAATTTATTTGGAATTTACCTTGAATTCTTATTAATCTATCCTGAATTCTTAAAAAAAAATTTCGAATTTTTTGAAATATTTTCATTTTTTAACGTTTGCTGAATTATTCTGAATTCACTCAATTGTAATCAATTAAATAAATTACAAATTAGCTTTCTCAGTTTTTTTAAAACTCAACTGGAAGTTTTTAAAATTTTCCTTGAATTCTTAGGTATTTCATCAAATTTTTTTTTCATTCCCTTGATTTTCTCTCAATTAATTCAAAATTTAATAAATTTCATGAACTTGTATAATATTTTTGAATTTTTAAAAAATTCGCCTTAAATTTTTATAAATTCCATTGAATTCTTCTGATTTTAAACGCAGTTCAGAACGGTAAAATAAATGTTTTGATCTCAGAAAAATTTCTCTGATCAATTTTAACTTTAAATAATCATTTTTTCATGCAATAAAAAATAAATATTCTAGAATTCCAGAAACCTTGTCTTTAAAATTTTCAATTTAGTTTTCAGTTTAAAATTGTCAAATTTTAATCGTTTCGAATTGAAAAGTATCCAAATTTTAAAGCTCTCAGTTTTAAATCATACAATTTTTAACGCTTTCAATTCTTAATAATAGAATTTCACTACTTTGAATTTTGAATAATACAATATTCAAAATTTTAAAGTGAAAATATCTATTTTACAATTTTCTGAAATTAGCCAAATTTCAAAATTTTACTATGAAATTTTTCAGTTTCGATAGCTTCTATTTCTAAATTTTCAATTTCAAACACTTTCAGTTTCAAATTATGCAATTTTAAACGCTTTTATTTAAAAATGATACAATCTCAAAATTGTAGCAAATCTAACATAATTTGAATTGAAACATTTTCAGTTCAAAAGCGTTTATTATTTTTATTATTAATATTTCTTAAAATTTCAAACGCTTTCTTTTCGAAATAATCAATTATGCTACCAAAAGTGTTTAAAACCTAATAATTCAAAATTTGTTAAATACTTAATTTTTAAATTGTTTATATTTTTAATGTGAGAAAATAAAAATTCAGGGACATAAAAGTACTCTCGGCGCACATCTCTGCTCGACTGCTGCTTATCAATAATGATAACGCAATTACCAAATTATCAAGATAGCATATCTTTATCAATTTTTTACAATGGAATTTGATTCCACTCATTAATTTATTTATTATTTTTTTATTACAACAAATTGTTTTTAATTTTTAGGGTACTATGTTGATTCTTGGAGGCTGTAGCTTGCACGCTTTAATTGGTGCTTTACTACTTCATCCAGTAAAATGGCACGCTCGAAAAGAAAAAATAATTGTCGAAAAAGGGGATATTTTGGAAACACGTAATGAATCATCAAATTATTTTATTTTAGTCTTCAGTAATAATTTAGGGAGTAAAAATTTGATTTTTTTGTAGAATCTGCAGCTTTGCTTCAAGAAATTTGTCCCGATTGCGCAAAAGATACGGAAAAAACGAATTTAAATTCAAATCCGAGAAAGGAAAGCGTGTACGAATTACAAGCCATGGATCTTGGTAAGTTTTCTTTAAAAAAAAAAAAAATTAAAAATCAAAATTATTTAATATTTTTTAATAATATAGATTTTATTGCAGTATCAACTATTAATTTAGGAAGCAGTTTCAACGTATTTGAGGAATCTAAATCTTTAGATGATGAAAAAGAGATACCTTTGAATGATTTATCCAAATTAAATGGAATCAATCATATTGAAGAAATGATTTGCCAAAAATGTGGAACATTTTTCCTACCAGAGAAAACATCAGACAGCAAAAAAAAGGAACTAAAAGTAGGGTGAGGCCACCGGTTATTTATTTTAAAAGCTTTTTAAATTAAAATTTTCAAAAATTGTTTTACCAATTGATGATAAACAGAAAAATTATGTTTTATCGACGTACGATAAAGAAGAGTAGTCGGTCGGTATAGAAGTTATTGCCAACGATGGGAAAAGTAACACACCTTCTTTCCAACAGTCGGTCAAATAAATCACTAGTTTATCATCAGTCGGTAAAATTAATAAGCGACCAGAAAAAGATTTTGTATACATAATTCATTTTTTTTAGGAAAAAGAAAACTAGACTCGAAAAAATATCTTATCTTTTCGGTTTCGACTTACTCCGTGATGTGATATTTGTCAACATAACACTCGGAATGTCACTCGCTATTTTTGCTGAAACTAATTTTTCTACACTGATGCCCTTCATTTTGAAGGATATGAAATTAAATACAAAGTATATAGCAATAGTGATGAGTCTTTTGGGTACTATGGATCTTCTCCTTAGAGGAATTAGTCCCTTTATTGGTGACCGATTACGAAAATCTCCCAGGACGATGTATCTCTTCAGTTTAGTACTTTTGATCATCGGAAGAACATGTAATTTTTTTAACTTTTTCATTCAGGGCATGTGACACATCCGATTCCTACCTTAACAGCATTTTTCTGGACCGGATTCCTACCCTACCGACACTTTTTCTTAATTTCCTAACTTATTTTCACACTAATAGCCACATTGAGTTGAAAATTTAGTATAATAAATAAGAAGAACTAAGAAAGGTTGGCCTGGTCCTAAATTTTAATAATCATGAAAAAAGCAAAAAAAAATTAGTTACAAAAAAAACTTTTTCCATAATTATAAAAATGCAGGACGGGACCCACCTTTCTTGGTGCTTCTTATTTAGTATCCCAAATTTTCAACTCGATGTGGCGCTTCGTGTGAAAAGAAGTTAGGAAATAAAAATAGTGCCGGTAAGGTAGGAATCTGGTCACGTGACCCACTCATCACATGGCCTTAATAGTGTAAATTTATTAGTCTGAAGAAAGTCGGTAAAGTAGGAATCGGATGAGTAATTCATACCCCTAAGGGCATGTCATACATGTATCATGTGTACAGATTCCTACCTTATCGACATTTGTTTTGCCATACTCCTGGCTACATGAAATGAGATATTCGTTTGAAATCTGGTAATGTAAATAAGTAGCACGTTCCTCAATGCCTCTTATTTACATAAAAAAATTTTTGAATGGATATCTCATTTCATCGGTAAGGTAGGTAACTTAGTAACTTACCATACGAGCAATATCAGTTTTCCCGCTTTTTTCCACTATAATAAAAATTTTCGTTGAAACTCTTAGAAATGAAAAAGAACATGAAATCGGACGTCTAGAGACTATTATTTATTTAAAAAGTAAAAAAATTAATATATGTTTTACCGACCTCACATTATTTTAATTTAAAAAAATAGTCTTTAGACGTCCGTTTTCATGTTCCTTACCATTTGTAAAAGTTGCAACGGAAAATATTTGATATTTCGGAGAAAAAAACGCGGGAACTGATATGGCGCGCCTTCAAGGCAATGTAATACTTATCCGATTCCTACCTTACCGACATTTTTCCAAAAATAAATTTGTTTTGTTTTTTCAAAAATTTAGTAATATAAAAACGTTCCTTAGTGTTTTACACAACTTCCCAAATTTTCAACTCGATACCTCAATTCTTGTGGACGTAAGTTGTTGCGAAAAAATGTCGGTAATGTAGGAATCGGGTAAGTATTACATAACCACAAACGATAAATTTAATTTTAATTTACAACTAATTTTTTTTAGTGCTGATGTTCACTAGTGGTTTCACTTCTTTGCTGTTTGTCATAATTTGGCTGGGAATTGCAAAAGGAATCCGAGCAGTATACTCAACTTTAGTGATACCAAACTATGTTCCTTTGGAAAGGCTTCCTTCTGCCAGTAGTCTTCAACAAATTGTGGTTGGCTTCCTCTCATTGGGAGCTGGTCCCATTATAGGTTTGTTCCATGAAACTCAATAAAGTAAAAAAATTAAATAATGAATCGGTAAATAAAGAAGAAAATTCTACGTTATCTTATGCCGGTAAAGACAAAGGTTCTCTATTAACTTCTATCGGTAAAGAAATTTTCTTCCTTATCAGTCGGTAAATAATATCTTTCTTCTTTATCATCTCTGGGTAAAGAATCTTTTTTATTATGAAAAATTAATTGTAAATTAATAATGCCTTATGAATATTTTATTAGACAAATATTGTGATCAGTGCCAGTTTAAGGAAAAATGCGCGCGTAGGAATTAGATTTCAAGATTACCGATGCCCACAATAAAATTTCTGGACAAATTTAAAATGATTCAGATTTCATTTTAGAAGTTTTTAAAAAATTCTAAAAGAATTTTATTCCTAATAAGATTTCAAAACCTTTTACACAATATTTACATTTTTGAAGATTTTGAAAAAAGAAGCTTTTGAAGAATTTTGAAAGCTTCTAAGAAAATCAAAAAACTTCCTTAAGATTCCTGGGAAATTTTCAAAGGATATTTCATTTTGAAAAATGACCTTTCAAATAATTTCTAAGAATTCGAAAAAAGTGAAAATTAAGGGCAATTTTTTCAATTTTAAAAGATCTTTAAAAAAATTTAGGGAAAATTCGAATCTTGTTGAAAGATATTCACAAGTTTTGAATAATTTGAAATTTGAAAAGATTAAAAAAAAATTAAAACAAAATGTAGATTTCTGAATATTGTGAAAAAAAATTTGATAATTTTTAAGGATTTTGAAAGGTATCAAAATAAGAAAAAAATTTCTTAAGATTCCTGGGAAATTTTTCATTGATTTTTTATTTTGATAAATTAATTTTGAGAGAATATTTCAAAATATTTTGAAAAATTTCAAAAGATTCAAGAAATTGTCAAAGAAGAATCTTAAAGATTTTAAAACAATTTCTTATCCCCTTGCACAGTATCAAAACAAGATTGGGAAAAATTGAAATGATTTAAAAATATATATTCAGAAGGCTTAAATGTTTTGAAAAGATTTCAAAACATTTTAAACAAATTGTAGATTTTTGAAGATTTCGAAAAAGATTTCTAAGCTTTTTAAGAATTTTGAAAGGTGTCAAGAAAATAAAAAACTTTTCCTAAGGTTCCTGAGAAAATTTAAATTGATTTTTTATTTTCAAAAATTAAGATTTAATAATTTAAAAACTTTCAAGATATTTATAAAAATGAATGCTCTTCTTCCAGGTTTTATCAGAGATGCTACAGGAAGTTACGTTCTTGGCATCGCTTTTATCAACTGCATGTCAGGCTTGACGATTTTGATGTGGATGGTGGAAATGTTCTTAGTTTCTCGAAAAATAAAATCTGAGCCAAATCGATAGTTTGTAAATTATTTTTAAAAAATGATATTAAAAAAATAAATCTCAACTGTTTTTATGTTTCTTTTTTTGTTAGAGCTTTCTAGCCCCGAGCGGAAACCCTTATAATTTCGGTCGGGTGTCCGTCCGTCCATCTGTTTGTCCGCCGCACTTTTTCCCAAGAAGGGGAAGTGAGGGGAACGCCTAACTCCTAACTGCTTAAATCCTTAACTCCTTAACTCCTAACTCGTTAATCCCTTACTGGCTTACTCCCTAACTCCTTAAACTTTCAACTTATTAACTCTTTATCTCCTTGATACCATAACTCTTAAAGCTCTTAACTCCTTAACTTTATAAATCCATCAATTCATAACTCTATAACTCCCTACTTCTAAATCTACTTACTACTTACTCCTAGCTCCTAACTTTTTAACTCCTCAAATCTTCATCTCCTCAACTCTTAGCTCCTTAACTCCATAACTCCTCCATAAATCCTCAACTTCTCAACTTCTAAACTCCGTAACTTCATAACTCCAAAACGTTATAACTCTTCAATTCCTTAACTCCCCAAATTCTTAAATCCTTAACTCCTGGCCTTTAACTCGCAAGGCTAACTCCATAACTCCGTAAATTATTAACTGATTAACTCTATAACTCCTCATTCCTATCTTCTAACTTCCTAACTCCTTATCATATTACTCCCTAACTCCTCAAGTTTTCAACTTATCAACTCCTTAGCTCCTTGATACCATAACTCTTGAAGCCCGTAACTCCCTAACTTTAACTATAACTCCCTGCTTTTAAAGCACACTCCTAACTCCTTAACTCATGAAATCCTCTACTTATAAACTTTTCAACTCTTAAAATCCCTCACTCCA
>CAKNYM010047512.1:56795-70485 GCA_932195095.1 Andricus curvator | reverse complement strand
TTGTACCAATTGTATGATTGTACCAATTGTATGATTGTACCAATTGTGTAATTTTACCAACTGTATAATTGTACTCACTGTACAATTGTACCCACTGTATAATTGTACTTATTTGATAATTGTACCAATTGTGTAATTTTAGCAACTGTATAATTGTACCCACTGTATAATTGTACCAATTGTATAATTCTACCCACTGTATAATTGTACTCATTGCATAATTGTAACAAATGTGTCATTTTACCAATTGTATAATTGTACCAATTGTATGATTGCACCAATTGTATGATTGCACCAATTGTATGATTTCACCAATTGTATAATTGTAACAATTGTATAATTGTACCAATTGTATGATTTCACCAATTTTATAATTGTAACAATTGTATAATTGTACCAATTGTATGATTGTAACAATTGTATAATTGTAACAATTATATAATTGTACCAATTGTATGATTGTACCAATTGTATAATTGTACCGATTGTATAATTCTACCAATTGTATGATTGGATTGCTTGTATAATTGTATGAATTGTGCAAAGTGTATGACTGCACCAATTGTATAATTGTATAAATTTTATAATTTTACCAATTGTATAATTGTGCCAATTTTATACTTTTATCAATTTTATACATTATATAATTGTAGCAATTGTATAATTTTATTAATTTTTCACAAGTTTACTCATTGTATACATAATTGTACAATAGTATAAATGTATCTATTGTATAATTTTAACAGTTGTACAATTGTATCAGTTGTATAATTATATCAATTTTTCATAATTTTCACCAAAATTTACAATTTTATCAATTTTGTATAATTTTACCAATTGTAAAATATTATCATTTTTTTTTTATCAATATTTTTATAATTGTACCTATGGTATAAGTGCACCAATTGTATAATTGTTCCACTTGTATAATTGTACTAATTTTATACTTGTACCCACTGTATAATTGTACTTTTTGTATAATTGTACCAATTGTATAATTTTACCAATTTTAATTGTACCGACTGAATAATTCTACAAATTGTATAATTAACCGATTGTTTCATTGTACTGATTGTATAATTCTACCAATTGTATAATTGTACCACTGATATAATTCTACCAATGGTATAATTGTACCAACTTTTTACTACTACCCATTGTAAAATTGTATTAATTTGTAATAATTGGTCCAATTTTATAATTGTACCAATTGTACGATTGCACTTTTTGTATAATCGTACCGATTGAATGATTCTACCAATTGTATAATTGTGCCACTTGTATAATTGTACTAATTGTATAATTGTACCCACTGTATAATTGTACTTATTGTATAATTGTACTAATTGTACCAATTGTATAATTGTAGCAATTGTATAATTGTACCAATTTTAGAATTGTACCAATTGTATAATTGCACAAATTGTATAATTTGAGCGATTGTGTCATTGTACCGATTGTATAATTGTACCAGTGATATAATTCTGTTAATTTTATAATTGTACCAACTGTATGCCTCTACCAATTGTAAAATTGTATCGATTTTTAATAATTGTTCCATTTTATAATTGTACCCATTGTATGATTGCACTTTATATATAATCGTACCGATTGAATAATTCTATCAATTGTATAATTTTACCGATTGTGTCATTGTACCGATTGTTTAATTCTGCCAATTGTATAATTGTATCAGTGATATAATTCTACCAATTTTATAATTCTACCAACTGTATACTTCTACTAATTTTTAAATTGTATTAATTTTCAATAATTTTTCCAATTTTATAATTGTACCAATTGTATGATTGCAATTTTTGTATAATTGTACTGATTGAATAATTCTACCAATTGTATACTTGTACCAATTGTATATATGTAACGCCCGTGTAATTGTACCAATTGTATAATTGTACTGATTATACAATTGTACCAATTGTATAATTGTAACAACTGTATAATTTTACCAACTGTATAATTGTATCAATTGTAATTATTATATAATTGTACCTATTGCATGAATCTAGCCATTCTAAAATTGTATTATTTGTATCATTTTACTAATTATATAATTGTACTACTTGTATAATAGTACTAATTTTATAATTGTATGACATGAATGAATTGTACTAATTGTATAATTGTATAATTTTACCAATTGTATAACTGCACCAAATGTATAATTATATAAATTCTATAATTGTACCAACTGTATAACTGTACCAATTTTATAAATGGTGTAAATTGTATAATTCTACCAATTGTGTAATTGTATAATTGTACCAATTGTGTAACTGTATAATTGTGCCAATTGTATAAATTGTACAATTGTACTGATGGTATAATTGTACCAATGGTATTATTGTACCAACTGTATAATTGTACCAATTGTATTATTGTACCAATTGTATTATTTTACCAATTTTGTTTTGTAATGGTTGTGTAATTTTACCAATTGTACAATTGTACCAATTGTACATTTCATAATTTGTTTACAAAATTATTGTACCATTTGTACCTTTCATCAATTTTTTATAATTGTAATAATGATATAATTTTACCAATTGCACAATTGTGTAATTATATCAAGTGTACGCTTGTACCAATTGTAAATTTTATACATTTTTTAGAATTCTGCCAATCGTACCTTTTATAAATTTTTTATATTTGTACCAATTGTATAATTGTACCAACTGATTCATTGTGCTAATTATATAATTCCACCGAATGTTTGATTATTTCAGTTTTTCGTAATTGTACCAATCGTACCAATTATACCAATCTTACAATTTTATCAATTTTTAATAATTAAGCTAATTGTATAATTGTATCAATTTTTCATAACTGCACCAATTTTTTATAATTTTTCGAATCGTATGAAATTACACCAGCTGTGAAAATGTCAGGAATTGTAAAAAAAAATTGCACATTTAAACATCTGAATGCCTCTTCCGTTTAATTGCACCTTAACCGGAAACATTTTCGGATTAGAGTCACGGGTGATTTAAATGTGAAATCAACATCGATTTCACTTAAAACAAATGTCTTGAAATCTCGCCAAATGCACTGCACTGGTTTACAAAGCATCGAGAATGACATCTTGTATCGACGTACGTGTGGATTTGCAAATAAAAGACCCTCACACGTGCACAAATTCCCAAATTGTAAATTTGCCTTCCTCTTATGTTGTCCGTTATTCTAGACCGGCGAAAGTGCATAAGCGTCTCGTTTTCGCAAGGTGTCTCCGGAATTGTTAAACTGTTATTATCCCACCACAATTTCTAAAACAAAAATTAGGAAAAAAAATTTCCCCTGGAAATTTATAATTTTACAATTATTACAATTTTTCAAATTCTACATTCTGTGCAATTGTACAAAATCTATTATTGAAAATGTACAGTTGGTACTATTGTAGTAGTACTATTGTACTATTGTACTATTGGTACTATATTGTACAATTTTTACATTGTTGCACAATTAGTAAAATTTTGCTCAGTCGGCACCATTTTTAATTAGACAAAAAATTGCAATTAGTGTAATTTTACTAAAAGCGTAAAAATTGTAAAATTAAAATTTTGGGACTTTTTCAAAAACTGATGAAGCGAAAGTTTCCGTTTTAAATTCTGGTGGAAATTCCTATGGTTTCACGGTCACATCTTGTGTCTTGAGTATTCGCAAATGAAGGCTTTCTCGTGTGTTCCCTCGTCCTGCTTCTCGCGATAGTTTCACGCTTACTTGCTCCCCTTTTCACACAATTTCATTCTCGATGACTTTGCACGACGTGACATTGATTTTTCATCTCGCGCTTAACGATCCTGGTAATGACTATACAGTGGCCAACAGCTGGCTTACGAAGAAAAAGTCCCACTTTTGCAAATTAGAAAGAAAAGGAATGAAACCAATATTGATGAAGCTATAATCGATTTTCGTGAATCAAAATTGATTTCTAAATGAAACTGATGGAGCCTAACATCAATATTTTTACATTTGATGTACCAATTGTACATTAATGTGTACCAATTGTACATTGGGTGTACCAATTGTATATAAGGTGTACCATTTGTACATTAAGTGTCCAATTAAACATTAAGTGTACCAATTGTACATCATGTGTACCATTTGTACATTAAGTGCCCAATTAAACATTAAGTGTACCAATTGTACATTAGGTGTACCAATTGTACATTAAATGTACCAATTGTACATTAGGTGTACCATTTGTACATTAATTGTACCAATTGTACATTAAATGTACCAATTGTACAATAGGTGTACCGTTTGTACATTAAGTTTCCAATTAAACATTAAATGTACCAATTGTACATTAGGTGTAACAATTGTACATTATGTGTAACAATTGTACATTGAGTGTACCATTTGTACATTTAGTGTCCAATTATACATTAGGTATATCAATTGTACATTAGGTGTAACAATTGTACATTGAGTGTGCCATTTGTACATTTAGTGTCCAATTATACATTAGGTGTACCAATTGTACATTAGGTTTACAAATTGTACATTAGGTTTACAAATTGTACATTAGGTGTACCAATTGTACATAAGGTGTACCAATTGTGCATTAGGTGTACCAATTGTACATTAGTTGTACCAATTGTACTTTAGGCGTACTCATTGTACATTAGGTGTACCAATTGTACATAAGGTGTACCAAATGTAGATTAGATGTACCAATTATACAGTAGACTCGTTAATTGTACAGTAGGTTTTTTAATTGCACAAAAGATTTGTCAATTGACAGGCGATTTGTCGATTATACAGTAGATTTGACAATTGCATATTAGATTAATCAATTGTACAGTAGATTTACCAGCTTTACAGTATATTTGGCAATTGTACAGTAGATTTGGTAATTGTACAGTAGCTTTGTCAATTGTACATCATACATGTCAATTGTGCACGAGATTTGTCAATTGGCAGCAGATTTGTCAATTGTACAGAATGCTTATCAATTGTATAGTCGATTTGTCTATTTTACAGTAAATTTACCACATGTACAGTAGAATAACCAACTGTATAGTATATTTGTCAATTGTACAATATATTTTTTAATGAACCAACTGTACAGTACATTTGCCAAATTTTACGTTAGATTTGTCAATAGTACAGTCGATTTGTCCACTGTACTTGTATACTGTATACTGTATTTGTCAATTGTGTTTCAGATTTACCAACTTTACAGTATATTCACTGACCGTAAATTATATTCGTCAATTTTGTACAGTCTATTTGTCAATTTTACAGTCGCTTTGTGAATTTTACAAACGATTTGTCAATTTAACAGCAGATTTACCAATTTTACAGTATATTTGTCAATTGTAAGTATATTTAATAATTTTACAGTAGATTTACCAACTGTACAGTAGATTTGTCAATTATACAGAAGATTTGACAACTGTACAGTAGATTTGTCAATTGTACAGTAGATTTGTCATTTGTGCAGTCGATTTGATAATTTTACAGTATAAAATTCTACAGTATGTAATTGTACAGGAGATATACCAATTGTCCAGTAGATTTGTCAATTGTATAGTGTATTTATCAATTGTACAACATATTTGTCAATTGTACAGTATATTTGTCAATTTTAGAATCAATCATGGTCAATCAGAATCAATTTTACAGTAGAGTTGACAATAGTACAGTAGATTCGTCAATTGTAGAGTAGATTTTTTAATTTTACAGTATATTTGTCAGTTTTACAGTATATTTGTCAATTGTACAGTATATTTGTTAATTGTACAGTATATTTGTTACATGTCCAGTAAATTTGTAAATTTGTCAATTTGTCAATTCTACAGTAGAATTGCCAATTGTATATTAAATTTACCAACTGTACATTATATTTCCCAGTTATACAGTAGATTTGTCAATTGCACAATACATTTGTCAACTGTACATCGTATTTGTCACTTATTCAGTAGATTTGTCAATTTTACAGTCAATTTATCAATTCTACAGTAAAATTTCCAATTTTATATTAGATTTACCAACTGAACATTCTATTCTCGAATTGTACAGTAGATTCGTCAACTGTACAGTAAATTTGTCAACTCTACATTATATTTACTCATTCACTGTAGATTTGTCATTTGTACCGTTTACTTGTCAATTGTATAAAATGTTTTTTGATTGTATAGTCGATTTGTCAATTTTACAGTCAATTTACCATCTGTACAGTAGATTTACCAATTCTGTAATATATTTGCCAATTGTACAGTATATTTGGTAATGGAATAGTATACGTATCAATTGTATATTTGATTCGCCAATTACCAACTGTACAGTATATTTACCAACTTTATAGTACATCTGCCCAATTTTACGTTATAATTGTCAATTAAGCAGTTGAATTGTTCACTGTGCAGTAGATTTTACAATTGCATATCAGACTTACCAACTGTACAGTAAATTTACTAACTTTACAGTAGGTTTGCCAACTATTCGGTGAATTTACCAACAGTATATTATATTTATCAATTTTGTAGAGTATTTGGGTCAATTTTACAGTAGATTTACGAACTTTACAGTATATTTATTAACTGTAAAGTCCATCTGTCAATTTTACGGTATATTTTTCAACGAAAAGTAAACTTATCAATTGTACAGTTGATTCGACAATTGCATATTAGACTTACCGACTGTATAGTAAACTTACCAACTTTACATTAGGTTTACCAAATGCACAGTAGATTTACCAACTGAACATTATATTTGTCAATTTTGTACAGTATTTTTGTTAATTTTACAGTAGATTTACCAACTCTACAGTACATTTATTAACTGTAAAGTAAATTACTCAATTGTACAGTATATTTTTTAACGAAATAGTATACTTATCAATTGTACAGTTGATTCGCCAATTATAAATTAGTCTTACCGACTATACAGTAAACTTACCAACTTTATATTAGGTTTACCAACTTTACAGTAGGTTTACCAACTTCACAGTAGGTTTACCAACTGTACATTATATTTGTCAATTTTTTACAGTCCATCTGTCAATTTTACAGTAGATTTACGTACTTTACAGTTGATTCACTGACATTACAGTGTATTTGTAAATTATAAAGTATATTTGTCAATTATACAGTTTATTGGTAATTGTACCCTTGAAGCGCCAATTTTACAGTAGCTTTGTCAATTGCACAGTAGATTTACCAAGTGTACAGTATATTTTCTGACTACACAGTAGATTTTCAGCCTGTACATTATATTTACCAACCGTACAGTATATTATTCAATTTCACGGTATATTTGTCAATTATACAGTAGATTTACCAACTGTACAGTAGATTTACTGACTGTACAGTAGACTTGTCAATTGTACAGTACATTTTCCAATTTTATATTGGATTTACCAACGGTATCCTATATTTACCAACTGTACGATATATTTTTTAATTGCACAGTAGATTCATCAGTTGTACAGTAGATTCACCATTTGTAAAACTGTGTAAAAAATTAAAAGTGTAAAATTTAGAGCTTGTAAAATAGAAAAATAGCTTTAAACAAGTTGTCACATACTAAAATCCTATAATTTAGTAAACACCTTTCCTTTGTGAGATTCTGATTTAAAGCACGTATCTCGTTTTCACTGCCAGGAGTCTGAATCAGAACCTGTGATCACTATAATCGTTTAATCGCAGAGGAAGTGAGTGGTACTCGTTTCTCGCTCGCTTACTACAGGTACAGTTATGATCACGTGTCACACGTACTTTAGAGTTTCTTGCTCTTTATTTCCTCCTAAAGAGGTGCGTCATCGCCTCGAATAAGAAACCTGAAAAACAATCAAGATAAAAAATTTAATACAATATTAACCAAAAAAAGCGTGGTATACTTCCGAAATGGCCACCCAAGAATATTTATTTGATACCTGGCCTGGGGGTTCCTTTCAGACTCTAATTGAATGCATCAAAAGGATTTTTGACGCAGATCAATATAAATTAAGTTATTAATAATTTTGACTTTTTTTTTAAATTGGTTTTTTTACAAAATCTCGAAAAATATTGATTTCGGAAAAAAATTTTGTTTGCAAAAGTTGTAGATCTCGTCGATACACATATTTTTTAAATTTATACTTTTTTTCTAAAATCAATATTTTTCGAGAAAAATGAATTTTTAGATATTTTGTTGGAAAAGGGGATCAGCGTGAGTGCATGTGAACCACAACCTCTCCACCCACTCACGCCGAACCTCTTTTCCGAAAAACAATCTGAAAATTCATTTTTGTCATTTTTCTCAAAAAATATTAATTTTAGAGAAAAAGTATACACATAAAAAATATGTGCGTCGATGAGATCTACAACTTTTGTCTACAACACTTTTTTCCAAAATCAATATTTCCTGAGATTTTGAAAAATATAAATTTTTGAAAAAAGTCATAATTATGAATAACTTAATTTATATTGATCTGCGCCAAAAATCCTTTCATTGCGTTCAACTAGGGACATTTTCGGAAGTATATCCAAAAAGCAAATGGGTAAAAATGGACAAAAACTGTTTGAATCTTTATTCGCGTGTATCGTGGATTCTAATTCATTTTCTAAAGTTCTTTTGGTTGTTTTTGACTAATTTGCATATGATCTTTTCATTTCTGCAAGAAAAAAATTGTTTTAAAATGTAAATTAATTATTGAAAATGCATTTAACGGTGTTGATTGGGATGCTGAAATTCGGGAAAACGCCGTTCATGGCAAAATAATATGAAAGAATGGAATTATTATAAATTATTATTCAATCATGAAATTATAATTATCATGAAATATTACATATAATAATTATCAATAATTTTTGCATTTTTAATTGTAAATTTCTAAACTTAAATACTCTTCAATTTTAAAAGATTTTCAATTCAAAGTACTGCCATTTTTTGTTGAAAATTTGCAGATATAAATTATTCAATTTTCAAGAATGATAATTAAAGGTATGTAATTTGGAACATTTTTGTGGAATAGTTCAATTTTGAAGACCTACAATGAAAAATTCTTTAATTTTAACGATTCGCAATTTAAATTCTTCAATCTTAGCGATTGGCAGTTGAAATGTTTTCAATTCAAAAATATTTGCAATTTAAAGTTCTGCAATTTTGAAGATTTGAAACTGAAATTTATTTAATTTTTAAGTTTTATATCAATTTTAAATTTTTGAAATAGAAGAATGTTCATTTTAATTATTATTATAAATATTATTATTAATATGAATCATTCTTTTATGGGTTCTCAAACTGATCTTTAAATCAGTCAAGCAGATAAATAATCGTATTAATGTTATAAATTTCAATAAAATAAAAGTCGAACGTTTTTTTTACCCAAAATATGGATAAGAGTTATATAGATAACTGTTATTAAATTTTATGAATAACGAATAATACGAAATTCTAGCGGAATTAATTTATTTCTATTTATTAAATCTACATAAATTCCGAATTTATTAAGTATCAGCAAAACTCGAAATTATTGACTAAAACTGAAAAAATTTATATTATAATCAAAGAGATTTTAACAAACGAATAAAATATTACAGAATGCATTTTTTAAATGTTAATTCTGAAATAAATTATTATGTTTTACATCAATTTAAATATTAAATAATAAAATTAACAAATTTTTATTATTTATATTTATTTTATTATTATTTATTTGTATTTTATTTTTATTATTTATTATTATTATTTTTTATTTTTTATTTATTCATTTATTTTTTACTTATTTTTTATTTACTTTTATTTTTTTTTTGTTTAACAGAGGTAACTAGATCTGGAATCATTTTTGGTTAATTTATCTTTTTCAGTTAAAAATGTAACTGTTTGGTTAAAAATTCATCTTTTTTAGTTGAGAGTTCAACTTTTTGGTTGAAAAGTCCATTATTTGACTTAAGCTTGAACTTTTTTGTCAAAAAAATAATTTTTTTATATTAAAAATTCAACAGTTTGGTAGATAGTTGAACTATTTGGTTGAAAATTAAACTTTTGGGTTGAAAAATCATATTTTTGGGTTGAAAGTGTAACTTTTTGTAGATAATTCGTCTTTTTGATTTTAACATTAAATTTTTTTTTTAAATTCATGTAATTTGTTGAAAAGTCGTCTTTTTGGGTAGAAAATGAATCTTGTTTCTTCAGAATTCAATTTTTTTGTTGAAAATTCAACTATTTGGTAGAAAATTTATATATTCTGTTAAAAAGTCATCTTTTTGGGTACAAAATTATTCATTCATTCTTGATTGAAAATGATCTTTTTTGTTAAAAATGCATTTTTTCCGATTTAAAAGTCCACTGTTTACTAAAATATTCGACATTTTAGCATAAAAACTTCACTCTTCTGTTGAAAATTCATTTTTCATAATAAAAAAGTCATCTTTCTTGGTTGAAAATGAACTTTTTTTATGAAAATTCAATCTTTTATGTTTGAAAATTCGACCATTTGATTGAAAATACATCTTTTTTTGCTGAAAATTTAACTATTTTTTTAGAAATTGAACTATTTTGTAAAAAATCTAATCATTTTTGGAAAATGTAACTATTTCGTTAAAGTCATCATTCTTGTTCGAAAATGCATCTTTTATGGTAGAAAAGTTATCCTTCTTGGGTGAAAATTTATCTTCCTTGGTTTGGAAAGTAACTTTTTTGTTAAAATTCAACCGTTTTTGAAAAAATTCTTCTTTTTGGCTTGCAAATTTTACTATTTGGTTGAATCTTCAACTATTTTTTAGAAAAATTGTCTGTTTTACTGGAAAGTACATCTATTTGGTTGTTAATGAAACTGTTTGTTCGGAAATTATTAATTTTTTTTTTGAAAATTCGTCTTTTTGTGTTGAAAATTCATCTCTTTGGGTAGAAAATCTTTTCTGGTTGAAAATTAAACTATTTTGTTGAAAATGCAATATTTATTGCGGCTTGAAATTTTAGGAATTTGAAGTGCTTGTTACTGAATTCAATATGTTATTTATATTAATTTTATTTAAAAGACTTTATAAACGTAAAATCCGTCTTTAGCCAAAGGCTACGTTACTTTGGGGGGGGGGGGGGGGTACGAAAGCCCCAAAATTGGTAACATAGTTTATCGATGGCCCATAATTGGAAAAATTTTCCTTGTGACAAGAAAGTGGCTTGGCGCCGCCAGGCCACCACTGGACACTAGGGTGGTCCAAAAATGCATGGGAAATTTTTGTTTTTAATTTTTATCGGAACACCCCCCAAATTTTAACATGTATTTCCCATAAGAAAAAAAGACGTTTTTGTAAATCTTATTCAGAATCCTCAATATTATCTCAATCGAGTTGAAACTCAACATTTCTCTTCACAATTAGCCATAGAATACGAATAAAATATCACTTTTCAAAAACCAGAACCATAAGTCTGTTTTATAGGGTCCCAAAGAAACCCCATAAGTGAAAAAATGGGGTTTGCGAGTTTCTGGCGCTAATTATGATTTTTTTGCGTTTTTTTTAATGCGAATTATAGTGATTGTTTAAACAAGTTATTATCATTATTAATAATATTATATTTGAATAATGCTAGAAAGATGCGGATTTTTTTTAAATTTCTGGCTTTTTGTCCAATTTTCATCTGTAGTAAAGTAATAGTGAATTCAAGTTGACAAAATAATTGTTTAAAGAATTTATTATAATTATTAATAATATTATATTTGAATAATGCTGAAAAGATGCGGTTTTTTTTTTTATTTCTGGTTTTTTGTCC
This sequence comes from Andricus curvator, assembly GCA_932195095.1. Lineage (NCBI taxonomy): Eukaryota > Metazoa > Arthropoda > Insecta > Hymenoptera > Cynipidae > Andricus > Andricus curvator. The sequence continues at coordinate 58,767 of CAKNYM010047512.1, read as the reverse complement.
ACTTGTCATTCGGAGTGAAGTAATAATGAATTCAAGTTAACAAAATAATTGTTTAAACAATTTATTATACATATAAATAATATTATAATTGAATAATGCTAGAAGGATGCGGTTTTTTTTTAAATTTCCGGCTTTTTGTTTAATTTTCATTTGGAGTGAAGTAATAATGAATTTCAGTTCACAAAATAATTCTTTTAACAATTTTTTTAACAATTTATTATTATTGTTGATAATATTCTCTTTGCTTAATCGGTAGAATGTTGCGGTTTTTTCTGAAATTTTCAACTGTTTGTTGATTTTTTATTATGCGTGACTTGATAATTAAATGGATTTAGTAAAAATAATTGTTCAAACAAATTCTTATTGTTTATGACTATCTTCATCTATATCGATTGCACCTGATAGTTGCGGTTTTTGGCAATTTTTACCTTTCTGTCCTTTTTTCACTTAGTGGGGTAATAATTAATTAAAGTTAACAGAAAAGTTGTTTGAACAATTTAATATTGTTTATAACTATCTTTTCTCAGATAAGTACTAGAAAGTGACGGTTTTTTCTAAAATCTTTCACTTTGCTTTGCCTGCTTAATCCTTCCACCTATTCCTACGTATTCTATTCTTTGTTTTTGCCTATTGTGTAAAATAGTTTTTTTTCTTTAAATGAATTTTTTTAAGCATTTGGAAAAGAGCAAAAATAATTCACTTAAAACAACAATACCTTTCGAAAAATCATTTTTCTTGTGATTGACTTATTACTTGTTCATAAATAAAAAGGCGATGCAAAGTGAAAGATTTTAGACAAAACCGCCACATTCTAGCACTTATCTGAGAAAAGATAGCCATAAACAACATTAAATTGTTTAAAACACTTTTCTGTTAACTTGAAGTCATTATTACTTCACTCCAAATGAAAATTAAACAAAAAGCCAGAAATTTAAAAAAAACCGCATCTTTCTAGCATTATTCAATTATAATATTATTAATAAGTATAATAAATTGTTTAAACAATTATTTTGTTAACTTGAATTCATTATTACTTCACTCCGAATGAAAAGTGGACAAAAACCCAGAAATTAAAAAAAAAACCGCATCTTTTTAGCATTATTCAAATATAATATTATTAATAATTATAATAAATTGTTTAAACAATCACTATTGTTGACATTGATGAACTATCACTTCCCTCTAATTGAAAATTGGACAACAAATGGAAAATTTCTGAAAAAACCGCGTCTTTCTAACTACATTCTATGAGAAAATTGCTAAAAACAATAATAAATTGTTTAAACAATTCATTAAAATATCTAATGTTCAGTATAAAGTCATATTTTATGTATTAGAAACAATTCGCATTAAAAAAAACGCAAAAAAATTATAATTAGCGCCAAAAATTCGCAAAACCCATTTTTTCACTTATGGGGTTTCTTTGGGACCCTATAAAACAGACTTATGGGGGTGATATTTGAAAAGTGATATTTTATTCGTCTTCTATGGCTGATTGTGAAGAGAAATGTTGAGTTTCAACTCGATTGAGATAATATTGAGGATTCTGAATAAGATTTACAAAAACGTCTTTTTTTCTTATGGGAAATACATGTTAAACTTCATGGGGCTTGCGCCACCCCTAAATATCATTTTTTTTCAAACAAAAAAAAAATGGATTTATTTTTGGGTGGATTCGAACAAATTTGGGGGGCGTCCCCATAAAAATGCGAAAAAAAATTGTTTGGACCACCCTACTGGTCACTGTATAGGTTGGGACAGCGCGTTTTTCTCAATTGCTTTGTACCAGTGCCACCTGTTATCGCTGTCACTTACTAGTGTCAAAGAAACAATTAGGGGAGTGTCGTACAGGATGGGCACTGTATAGGTTGGGACAGCGCGTTTTTCTAAATTTTTTTCCACTGATGCGACCTGTTATCACTGTCACATATTAGCATCAATATAAACAATTAGGGGAGTGTCGTACAGGATG